>PVJX010001196.1:69112-80471 GCA_004027295.1 Dolichotis patagonum | reverse complement strand
GCATACTTGTGCCGCTGAGTTAAATCCCCGACAAGCTTTTTCTTTCTCTTCACTGTCTCAATGAACTCATTTGCCAGTGGCCTCCATTATTTATGTCTCTGACCTTTTCTCCTTAATATAAAATTCATTATTTCCCTAGCAATCTGTCATCTTGTTTTTTACTTCCAGGCCTGCTTGGAAGTAAAAAACGTGTAGCCGTTTTGACATTGGTCGATGACACATACACATTAGTCACACTTCTGCACTGAGACCTTTCTAGAGGCTGTTCCTTCCACTCGTCTGCTTGCAGATGTTCTTTTCTATGATGTAAATTCTATAATACGGTTCTTGCTTACCTTGTTAACTCCAAAATCTCTATTTCTTGATATGGAGTGAGTTTCTGGAGAATCAGTGTCAATACACAAGGGTTTCTTTACAACTTCCTGAAATTTGAGAAACATTAATCCCCCACCCACCCAGATTTTTGTGGTGTCAATCCTGTGCCCTGGAAAACCAGTTGTGTTTATGGTGTCATCTTAAATTACTGTTCTGTAGTCTTCTTTTTTGCTTTCCCTTGGTGTCTATGCAGTTTTAAATGTAAGTAAATAGTTGTATTATAGTCCTTCTGGAGTGGAAAGGACATATTTTTGTTTCTTTGTGTAATAATAAAGAATAAACATATCGGGCTGGGGATTTAGCTCAGTGGCATAAGCGCCTGCCTGGCAAGTGCAAGGTCCTGAGTTCGATCCCCAGTATCACAAAAAAAAAAAAAAAAAAAAGAATAAACATAATATTTTTGTTCATTTTGTCTCTTAAGATGTTATTTTTATTCTGTAACATCTTTTGGAATTTGAGTTAATTTCATTTTATAACTTCACACTAGTCAGCTTTATTCTAAATCAAGCATTCTCTGTTTTCATATATATATGTATATAATATAGAAATGTTTTGTATGTCTATATAATTTTTTTTCTTTTCATTTTTATACTGGGGATTGAACCTAGGCCCTTCACACTGACCTAGTCCCCATTTTTGTTTTAACATTTTGTTATTTTGAGATAGGGTCTTTCTAAATTGCTGTGTTGTGATAATTTGTGTTCCTCCTGCCTCAGCCTCTCAGAATCCTGAGTATGTCACCATACCGAGTAATTTTTTTTTTTTATCTACCCAGAGCAGCACATATTTCTTAGGCATCTAATAAGCACGTTTTATTTTGGCTAGCACTTTATATTTCATCTGCAAGAATAGAGTCAAATTGAATTTTATATCTCTTTGATAAAGCAGTAATGCCAATTAAGCTTTTAGAATTCAAGCAACAAATTCAGTGTATTAAGAGAAAGTCTTACTTGTTCATTCTTTTTAATGTAATTTTTAGGAATAACATGTATAGTATTGCTTGCTATTAGTATCCTAAGGTAATACAGGGAATAGATTAAGTAAGTAAAGCTAATCTTTTACATTTCTAGTCTCTTTGCAGATGATTAAAGACGATAAATATAAGTACATTACACTATTCCTTTTCAAAAGATAGTACACTTATATGAATTAAAATGTATCAAAAAACTGGTCTCAGTTTGTTTTGTTCTCCTGATTTTCCTACCCTGTATGTATGTCCATCTGGGATGTTTTACTCTAATTGTCATTTGATTATCTGCTTTCGCTAGATTGTTCTTTAGAAGGCAAGAATTAAATTTCTCTGTCTCTCTGAAATAGTATCTGTTACTTTGGCAGCCAGTAAGAGAATAAATGTTTCCCTACCTTCTGTAATAAAGAGGGAATAGAATTGAATGAACCTACAGTTTACCATATCTGAAGAAAAAATTTGAATATTGTGCTTGACGGTGCCTCAGGTAATGTTCTTCAGCTAATGGTCTGAAATGTCATCCTAGTTTTGGTTAAGTACTGACTTAACATTACTTTCTAAGTATCTGTCTAATGATGCTTATAGTTATAGTGATTATTTTTGCAGTGCTGGGGCCAAACTCAGGGTTTTGGCATGGGAGACAAGCATCTCACCACGGAGCTCTAATCCCAGCCAATCACTGTTGTTTTATTCTTGTAATGTGTGTCTACCTTAGCTTTTACTGTAAGCAGTTTTAGCATCAGGCCTGTTAACTTAATCATGGCCATAAAGAAGTCAATGTAACTCTTACTCTTTTCTTTCTTTTTGTTTTTTTGTGGTCTCGGGGATTGAAACCAAGGCTTCATGCATGTTAAGCAAGTGCTCTCCTGCTGAGCTACATCCCCATCCCGGGTCTTACCTTTCTTACAAGCTTTGGTCAGTCCAGCAGTGTTAAAGTATCCTTTGCTTCAGTGTAATGCTCTGTTACTGTATTTTTACAGTGGAAAAGAAGAAGGAAACAATAACAGAGTCAGCTGGTCGGCAACAAAAAAAGAAAATAGGTAAGACATTAACCTAAAGAAGGTGTTGATGATAACTCATCCTTGTATGGTTTTATGATTTATAAGGCACTTGTATACTTAATGTCACTAAAATCTCAATGTTTTTTGAAGTAGCACAGATTCAAGTACTTGCTATGTTTTTACTCCTCACCTTGAAATTTGAGTTTTAATAAGCGAGAGTTGTAGCTTTGAATTTGGCTGATGGTTCCTGGCACAGTTTGTAAACACATGCTGTTTTTTATGGCTGAAGTGATTATTTCCAGTTGTCTGAATTACTTGTGTTCATCTTGGCCTTGGCTTTCTTGCTGAGACTTAACTAACGATAGAAATCCACCAAGGAGGGAAATTTTCTGCTGAGTAATTTTACCTACTGTGAGATATAATGACCCTATGTTTTTGGTTTCTCACAATTTGTAAATGATTATATATAATTTATGTTTGTGCTTTATGACATTTCCTAATTCCTAAGTCAGGAAAAAAAATCATTGTGAAATTTTGTATTTGGTTCAGAAACTGCTTCCGTACCAAGATCACTGCTATTGCAGCCCAGATGAAAATTCCACTGGGCTGGATTGTGGCAGTATCTTATTCTGAGTAAAGCTTCCAATCCAGTATTAACTTTTTAAAAAAATTTTTTAATTTTATTTTTATTTTATTTTAAAAGGGAGTAAAATTAAACACAACAAAACATAACAGAATGGGACATAAGAAAGCGTAAATGTGAAAGCTAGACAACCAGAGATCTTCACTATTTGTCATACTGTCTCTTGTTTTCTTCCAAATGGTTGTCCTTATCTTTGCATATGGAGAGCTCATACTAAATAACATAGCCAATCTTTTCACAAAATGTGTAGTTCACTGGCTCCCATTTGCTAGGCAGGAGGGAGGGGGAGGGGGACATGGGACAGGGGGACAGGACGACATGAGATGTCTGATTCTAAGCCCACGTGCAGGCAAAGATCACAGTCGTCCCCCAGAGATGGGAAGAGTTCCTTGTTCTCCCGGCACCCCAAGTCAACCGCATGGTGCAGGTCCCGAGGCACCAGGGTCTCTCTCCTTCAGGCTACCGAAAGTCTGCCACACTTGTCAGCTGCCCCCAGAGAGGGGAGGAGCTCCTTGTTCTCCTGGCACCCCGAGTCAACCACATGGTGCTGGTCCCGAGGCACCAAGGTCTCTCCCCTGCAGGCCCCCTAAAGTCCGCCATACTCACCTGCTATTTCTTTCTGATGAATTGACCATTCCATTTCCAAAGTTCTGAAATGGCCAACAGACCACAGAAAGAATTCTCTTTAGGTTCCTGTTTGAAACCAGCAGCTACAGCGATCTGCTGGCCTTGCTTCAGGGCCACTCCAATCCAGTATTAACTTTTTAAAAATTAAAAAATATGTTTTTAGTACTGAATATTGAACTCAAGACCTTCTCAGTGAGCTACATCCCAACCCTTCCCTCCCCTTTTTTTTTAAAAGACAGGGTTTCTCCAAGTTGCTAATTTGTCTGGGGTTGACTCAAATTTGTGATCCTCCTGCCTCAGCCTCTTAGATTTCTAGATTACAAGCATGCACCACCATTCCTGGTAGTAGTGACATTTTTAAATGACCTAGTGCAGGGTGTGGTGGTGGCATGCATGTAACCCTAGCACTTGGAGGGTTGATGCAGGAGGATCACCACAAGTTCAAGGCCAGTCTGCACTATATATTGAGATCCTGTTTCAACACAAAATAAAAAGTCTGGACATGGTGACACTTCCCTGTAATCCTAGCATTTAAGAGGTTGAGGCAGGAGGATCACTGCAAGTTCAAGGCTAGCCTGAACTACATAGCAAAACCTTGTCTCAAAAATAAAACACCAGAGCTGGAGATTTAGCTCAGCAGCATAAGTGCCTGCCTTGTAAGTGCACAGTCGTGAGTTTGATCCCTGGTACCGATTAAAAAAACAAAAACAAAAAACAACAATGGAAAACAAAAAACCTACACAAAACAAAAAATAAGACAGTAAAAAAAAAAAGGCCTATTCATTCAGTGTATGGCAGAATGCTATTGTGTTTCTTTTCTGTGTCAGTTATTATTATTATTATTTTGGTACCGGGTATTGAACTCACGACCTTGTGCTTGCTAGGCAGACACTTACACTGCCAAGCTAAATCCCCAGCCCTGTGTCAGCTACTGTTAAATACTAGGTGAACAAAGTTGAAACAGATTCTGTTTTTGTGCACTCTGTCTAGAGAAGAACAGACCAGAAAAAGAATGATAAGTATACAGTGTGATATATATATGTATATGTTGATATGTATGTAGTATATAAGGTATGATCAAAGAATGGTGAATTTTAAAAAAAATTACTATCACAAAAGATTCATTATCATTAATCCCCTTCAGAATACTCCCTCACTTCAAACACACTCATCCCATAGTTTTTGACCCTTTCTGAAGCAGTTCTGGAAGTACTTTTTCATGAGCTGTTTTGTTGTGGCTACTTCAGTGTCCTGAATCAATTCAAAACATTTACCTTTCATAGTCATTTTGACTTTGGGGAAGAGCCAGAAGTTGCACAGTGCTATAGAACCAATGAGTAAGGTGGATGAGAACACACTATGTTTTTTATTTAGGAGCCTGCCTTTATGTTGAATGGCACTCGACAGCAGCACTCACCAGATTGTTTTTGGTTTGGGGTTGTTTTGTTTTGTTTTTGTCTTTTGAGACAGGGTTTTACTATGCAATTCAGGCTGGCCTTGAACTCACTATGTAGCCCAGGCTGACCTCAAACTCACAGTTATCCTCCTGCCTCAGCCTCATGAGTGCTGAAATTACAAGCGTATGCCATCATGTCTGGCTTTTTTGTTTGTTTTTTTTGAGACAGGGCCTTGCTATACAGTTTAGGTTGGCCTTGAACTCACTATGTAGCCCAGGCTGGCCTCAAATTTGAGTCCATGCTCCTGCCTCAGCTGCCAGGTGCTGGGTTTGTAGGTGTGCAACAGTGCACCCAGCTGTTTGGTTTTTCTTTGAGACAGGGTCTTGCTTTAGTATCATAGAGTAGCTTTTTTTTTTTTTTTTTCTTTTTGAAATAGAGTCTTGCTATGTAGTGCAGGCTGGCCTTGAACTCACAGTGATCCTCCTGGCCCAGCCTTCTAAGTGCTTGGGATTACAGGTATGCACCACCATGCTTGGCTCTTGTGGGGTGGCCTCGAACTCACTGTGTAGCCCAGGCTGGCCTCATTCCTGCCTCGGCGCCTGAGTGGTTGGATTATAGGGTTGTGCCACTGTGCCCAGCTTCAGAATCCACATTTTAAAACCCTGTGTGTTCTAGGCAGGACAGGCAAATGTAAAAGCATGGGTGGGTAAAATAACAAAGTACTTGCTTAACACTCTAAATTGTGTAGTATAACACATGAAAGATGTTTGTAAAGTACACACCTATGTGACTAGAGTTTAATAGGGTCTAGTTCTGCAAAGATTTTTATAAATTAAATGGACAAGAGCAATTTAATTATATTCAGAAATCTTCAGACAATAATGAAGGGACTTTGGGACATTGCGTTTTAGCATCATTTTTTTTTAAGGAAGACAACTCTTAGTTAAAATTGAAGAGGGGACCATTTTGGAGGTAGAGAGGTTGGGGCTTTTTAAGTGTCTTGGGTAAAAAATGATAAGAACCTGAGACAAGGCAGTGGGAGTGGAGAAGATGGGAAAAATTCAACAAGTATAGAGAAAGTAGAAGCAACAGAATTTAGGAGTGTTTAGAAGATGACTATAGAGAGAAGGACAAGTCTGGAAAAAGGTCCAGATTTCTGATCTGAGTAGGAAATATTGGAGAAGCTGCAGATTGGGATTTGGAAGCACAGAGGTGATTTCGGGGTCACTGGATTTGAAGTACCCGAGTGACTACAGAGTGGAAATGTTTGTTCGCAGTTGGATGTACGGCTTGAGAACTGGTAGAGAGCTAATGGCTACAAGTGGAATTTTTGTTTTTTTTTGGTGCCAGAGATCGAACGCATGACATCTGTTTGGAAAGCAGGCACTTAGGCCGATGAGCTAAACCCCTGGCCACAAGTGGATTTTTTAAGAGTCGTGTTTTACGTTGCAGTTGAGTCCACATAGTAAATGAGATCACACATACCATATAGGGCAAAAAGAGCAGAAACCTGAGGGTGGGACGGTTTGGAGGAAACAGAAATTTAAGAAGCAGTAGAAGCAGGTGAGGTCTGAAAAGGTATTACTTAACAAGTTGGAATAAAGTTATGTCACAGAAGTTGAGGAAAGAGCTTCAGGAGGCAGGAAGGGTTTGAACGTAGGTGCTTAATGTCTGAGAAACAGGTTGTTAGTGATTTTAGCAGGAACAGTTTTAGTGACATGATAGAGGACAGAGTCTGGATTGTACAGATTGAAGAGATAATGCAAAGTGAGGAGATAAAGACATTGAATACAGACAACCTTTGCTATGAAAGATGGGACAGATAAAAACAGAAGGCACATTAGTCTCTGCTTTTATACTGACAGCCTAAAGTATCTGAACTCAGGTTATCCTAATGTGAAATGCAACTGTCAATTGTTTGCTCATCCAAAAAAATCGCCAAAAGTTTCAAGTAATAATATTTATAAATAATTCCTATCAAAACCTTGTCAAAAGTTATGACAATATTTATGAGAAGTTGCTTGAAAGACAAACAAATATTCCTTCTCTGGGTTTATAATACTCTTAGATTAAGCCATACTGTTAGAAGTCTGAAAGCCTAAACTACATTATTTTGAAATTTATAAAACTACTTCTCCTCTATTTGATCTTGGTATTGGCACTATTAGGCATTTTAAGAAAAACATAGCTAAGTACAATTTGTTGTACTACTACGGTGGAATATTTTTGAGAATACTCTCTGCAATGCCACACAATTGTCTTTTGATAAAAAATTGTGGAAACTATTTCTATTACTTTTTTTAGTGTTAAAGCAGTAACTCATAAAAAATTATTATCTTATGGGCACAGTGTATGAGCTGATTATTTTTCCTTTGAATTGGCTGCTAAGAAGTATAGAGTTACATTTACCATTCATCTCTAGCAACTTCATAGTACCAGTTAAATGTATGTCTGTGTATTAGTCCTGTCTGTATTTTTGTTGTTGTCCAGTCCTTAGTTTTTTTTGCTCAGATTTCTCACTTTTTTGAGCTGATTTACAGAAACATAGTGCATATGTGCATATATACATATATATGTACATATATACATATACATACATATATACATATATACATATACATATACATATATACATATACATATACATATATACATATACATATACATATACATATATATATATAATTGTATTAGAGGGAAGAGAAGAGAGCTATAGAAATGATGCACAGGCATGCTCAGTAAGATTGGAGGAGACAACAGTAATCAGTGCTTCAGAGAATCCAAGTATCACTTTGATAGTGATCCTTTTTTTTTGTTTATTGGTACCAGGGATTGAACTCACGACCGCCGAGTTTAATCCCCAACCCCGATAATGATCCTTAACTGAGCCATTAATTGAAGCCGAAGTGTTTTTTGCATTTTAACTAAGAATCTTATGTTCCCCATTTTTCATTTCAGGGTGTATGTTTTGACCATTTAACATTTTCCTCTCCTAGATGATAAGTTAACCCCCCCCCCCTTTATTTTTGGTACTGAGAATCAAACTTGGGACCTCATGCTTGCAGGCAGGTGCTGTGTGTTGCTGAGCTGTATTCCTGGCCAGTTAATTTACTTTTGATCTGTGAATTTCATTTAGCTCTATCAGATGCATTTAAGTTACCTCAAGTTATGAGGGATTTCTTTTAAGGGTCTTATGTAGTCAGAAACTCAGAAACAGCTGAACTAACTAGTTATAGGAATGTAAGAACTGTGGTAGACCAAGTCTCAGAGAAGCCAGATGGTGGCACCTTCCCTTTAAGGCTTTGCTATTAATAGATGCTTGAGGTAGCCATCTTCAGAAGGTGGCTGCAGTGGGAGGGGCCGGCATCCTGCAGCCTGACTATGTGATTGTCATGCTCATCTGTTATCTTAGTGATATGGAAGTATGGGAGGATTGTTTTTTCTTTTTTGCCATACTGGGGATTGAACCCAAGATGTCACTCAAACTAGGCAAGCACTGTGCCACTAAACTACTTCCCAGTCTTTAAAGTTTTATTGTTTAGCTATAGAACCTCACTAAATTGCCCAGGCTGGGCTTGAGCTTGTGGTTCTCCTGCCATAGTCTCCTTCATAACTAGGATTACAGGCGTGTACCACCTACCACACTCAGCAATATTTAACTTGTTTTGAGGTCTAACATTGTATATTTATTCTAGGCCTTTGTCTTTGTGTGCTTTTGGATTGAAGTCTGTTCATTTTGTGGTTAGAATGGATGTCACTGCTACTAGTTTATTCCAGTTTCACTGAAATACTCACTTTTCAACAAAACCCCACAAAGTTGTGTCCAGTAAGGCAGTTCTGTACCATTTCCATCTTAGTGGTGTGTGGTTTAGACAGCCACACCTACAGGGTCCCTCCCCAAGGCACAAAGATGCTCCTTATTCAGAGCCCAAGACTTCAAAGAAGCCTGTGCTTCCCCACTTCTTTCAGCTGTTGCACTGAAACAAGGAAGTAAAAGGCGCTTGCAAAACCTCCTATGTCTCTTAAAAAATCTGTAATTTAAAATGCTGGAAACAAATAGTACACATTATTTTGTATTCAACTGTCTTATGTGACTTATTCTTTATTTATGTGACCCAAAAACTCAGTATTTAATATAGAGGACAGTAATTTCCCAAAAAGAAAATTATACCTGTTGGAAGGAATTCTATGAACCCTCTTAGTAATGAACTTTTGGAGAATAATGTCTATGAGATGTGAGGAAAATTTATGGATTAAAGAATCTGAAAATATGCAGAAGTTATATTTATTTTCTCAAGTGACTTCTCCAAAATGACAAAAAGAAAATAAAATTTGAAAAGTGAATACTGGACACAACTTTGTGGGGTTTTGTTGTTTTGGTCTTTTGGGGACAGGGTTTCACTATGCAGTTTAGGCTGGCATTGAACTCACTTTGTAGCCCAGGCTTGCCTGAACTCTAAAAGTGATCTTCCTGCCTCAGCCTCCCAAGTACTGGGATTACAGGCATGTGCCACCATACCCAGTGCAGGACACAATTTTGGAGAGAACGTGTGCTAGATAACCAGTATCGGTTAAGGGCTAAATTAGGCCGCAGTTATAGAGACTCAATCACTTATTTCAACACACTGAGCTTTTTGTGTAAGAAGTTATATGTTTCAAGGAGTAGAATCACTAAGGTCTAGAGTACTGTCTCAGCTGACACTGCTCTCATAATTAGATGACTAATACACTCAAATGTTTACTTCTTGCTAAGAAACAATGTAACATAATTTTGGAGTAAATTGTACTTATTTTCCCTATAAATGTGACTTTCCTAGAAATGCAGTTTCTAGGCCTTTGTCTTTCCTAAAAATGCAGTTTCTGTTAGTACAAAGTATATGATAATATGGATATTCATTTCATCTTATTAAATGATACTGAAACAAAATGCTTTTGTAATTACAAGTCAATGAGACTTTATTGAAAGTCTGAATTTAATACTGTATTAACTATTTCACTAATTCTTAATTCTTTTCAGAAAGGCAAGAAGAGAAACTAAAGAATAATAACAGAGATCTTTCAATGGTAAGAACCCTGAATATAATTTCATGGTAAACTACATAATGTTTTTAGCAAGTAACTGATTTGTATCAAGTGCATTACACTTACGTTTTCAGAAATGTATTACTTATAAGGGCTACAAATAATAATTACAGTGTTCATGGGCTAAATGGAAGTGACAAAGCTTTTAGAGGCTATCACAGGTGATAATTTGTCTCTGTCACACATTTCTTTTTTTTTTTTTTTAAAGAGCAGAAATATTTATTGAGAGAAAGAAAACTTCTATCTGAGAGAGAGACAAAAGGTTCCAAGTGGGTTGCCAAAGATTCTGTATTTTCTTGGGATTTTTATAGAGTAAAATCACCAGGTGTGGCAGGTCTAAAGTTGGGGAAAACTGGGAACTCATCAGGCAGATGGGCATGAGGTGGGACAGAGTTATGGTCAACCAGTAAATTTAATTGTTCAGGTAAAATTGACCAAATCAGGGACAAATGGGGAAGCGAGTCATGTAGTGATTCTTCCTGTAGGGGGTTGGGATGGTGACTCTTGGCTTCTCAAGGTGATTCAGACTTAATTCCTAAGGATTATACTTAATGGTGTGGTTGTATTTGTTTTGCCCACCATCCCGAGATATGGCCCACAGCAAGAGGTGTGTGTCCCCTGCAAGGTTATCAGACATCTGGTCCTCTATTCTGGTTTATTCAAGGGTCCAGCCCTGTCTGACTGCCTATAATATTTCTAACTGGCTCAGCTGCCTGTAACATTCCCCTCCAAAGAAGTATCCCGAACTGCTATGAGGGAGAAGTGGGCGATGACCAAGGGGCTTCTGAAGGCTGAAAAGGGGCATAGTTGTTGATCGGCAGTCAGAGATATTCTACAGAGGGTCTATCTAAAGGCCCTTGATAGACACCAGGCAGTTTCATCTTGGGTGGCTGTTTTGCCCACCATCCTGAGATATGGTGACAGCAAGAGGTGTGTGTCCCCTCCAAAGTCATCAGACATTTGGTCTGTACAGCTTTAAGTCTCCATCCAATGATCTCGGTGGAACCTCCAAATGATATAGGGAATGAAATGCCCATGTACTATCCGTCTACTCTATGTCCAGAACAAGTTCGTGTTCTCTAGAATCGAAGAATGAATTTTAGGAACAGTGGAGGTTAAGATCAGAAATATTTATTGAGAGAAAGAAAGCTTCTATCTGAGAGAGAGACAGAAGGGGTCCTGAGTGGGTTGTTCTATCACACATTTTTTTTTTAAATTTTATTTAAAGAGAAAAAAAAGCAGTACAGAAAAAAGGGTAGAAACAATA
>PVJX010001196.1:0-69012 GCA_004027295.1 Dolichotis patagonum | reverse complement strand
TGTTACAAATTTTTTTTTTTTTTTAGTCGGTACCAGGGATCGAACTCATGACCGTGCACTTGCAAGGCAGGCGCTTATGCCGCTGAGCTAAATCCCCAGCCCCTCATGTTACAAAATTAAGGCATACAAAGTGAGGCTACACAGTGAGGCTGCAAACAGCTACAACAATACAGGATGGAATAAAGCCAATTGAGACAGTGTGGTGAAACTGGCACAGAACATCACAGCAGGTCACCAGGGCAACAGTAATAGGCAACATTGTATATCTCGTTGTCTTCACAATAGTTGTTCTTCTACTAGGTACAGCAAAATCAAAGAAACACATAACATTATAGAACACATCAACACAGAGTATTGAATAGAGCAACACCGTTAATCAGGACAAAGCAAAACGGTGATAAAAATATCTGCCTTCAGGGATAGTAGAAGAAACTCCCCCCACTTGCTGTACTAAATATGGTCACCTCCTAAGAGATACCCAGATCCCTGGATCCCAATTGTTAACGTGTGTGTGTGTGTGTGGTATGTTTGATTCTAAGCCTGCGCCCCGGTAGGCAGCAGGCTGGTTGCTGGTTGGCTCAGCACCCTAAGTTCCAACATGGCACGGATCTCAGGAAACGTTCTTGCTTCTTATTTCCCCGCCCTGGTGTGGCCGCGGCTTGCCAGACCACAGTCACTTACCAGGGCAGCAAGCTAGTTGCTGGTTGGCTCGGCGCCCTAAGTTCCAACATGGCACCTATCACACATTTTTTTATATAGTTTTGTTTTTTTTTTTTTTTGTACTGGGGATTGAATGCAGGACTTTACGCTTGCTGGGCAGGTGCTTGTGCCACTGAGCTAAGTCCCTGGCCTTTCTTATGTTTTTAAATGATGTAGCTTATTTTCTTTTTCTTCCTTGTGTTAGTCCTAAATCTTTGGTTTTATGGTGACTTGTATAATTGCAATATTGTTGTTAGAACATTATAGGTGGCTTTTATTATTTTGCTCTTTAAGAGTCCTTAAACTGTATGTCTGTTGTGAGCAACAGACATACTGTATGTCTGTTGTGAGCAACAGACATACCATAAAGTGTAAGGAAAAATGATTTCACTACCCATTTGCTTATTTATAAGCAAGTATGTCTGCTTAGGGCATAGTAGCCTGATTGTATATAGCTTGGCTTACTTTTCTAATTAACTTCTGCTTATGTAGCATAGGACCCAGGAACTGTGTAACCATTTTCTTTCACTTGCTAAGAGATCTTTGCTGTATTTATCTTCTTCTGGAAAGCCTTTTCAAAAGAGATTGTAATTTAGAAGTGAATATTTTATTTTTAAAAATTTTTTATTTGATTTTTTGAGACAGGGTGTCACTGTGTAGTTCAGGCTGGTCTTGAACTCACTATGTAGCTTCAGAGAACCCATGGCAATTCTCCTGCCTTAGTCTCCCAAGTGCCAGGATTACAGGCATGTGCCACCATGTCTGGCATTAGAAGTAAATATTTAATCTTAAAATTTTTTTAAAAGAGTGGGAAGAATTTCTTGAGAGAAAGCTTCTAAGAGGGACTGAAGTGGGCCCAGAAAGGGGGTTGCCCACAGACACTGCTTCTCGAGGGTATTTATTGAGCAAAGGCAGGAGGTGAGATGAGTTTAAGGTGAGACAGAACTATAATCAATCAATAGGACTACAAGTATAGTTGCTTAGGTAATATTGGTCCAGTGGAAAATCACAAGGTAGGTGTGAGGTGGGACAAGACTGTGGTCAACCAATAAGGTTACAACAAGCACAGATACTTGGCAATATTGATTAAATGAGGATCAAATGGAGAAGCAAGTCACAGAGCAAGCACGCAGTTAAGGTTTGGTCTCCACCCCAAGGCCATTGATGCCTCTTTAGAATAGCAGTCAGTACTATTCCTCTCCAGGGGAAGTACTTGGGTGCGTAGTTTCTCTTTTCTTGAAGCCAGACCTTCAGCGAATGTCCTCCAGTCACAGTTATCTTCTGCACTGACCTTTTGAGGGCCCCGCCCTGTCTGACTGCCTACAATATTTCTACCTAACTTGGCTGTCTATAATATATCCCCTTGAAGAAGTGTCCATAACTGCTGAGAAATGAATATTTTAAAAAGTAGCTTTTCTTATCTTTTTTTTTTTTTGGTACAGAGGATTGAACTCACAAACTTGTGCTTGCCAGGCAGGCACTTACTCCACAGAGCTAAATCCCTAGCCCCTTACTTCTTGACAACAATTATTGTATGTTTACTATTGCCCATTTGGCAACTTTAAGAGATAAAAACTGCCAATGTCCCAATGACCCAGAGATAATATCTGTTAGTCTGACACCTTTATCATCTTTTGTTTATATATTTAAAGAATATGTAATTAAAGAAGAATTTAGTTGCAAATAACTGAAACCTAACAAATGATTTCTTTTTGTTGTTAAGGAAGTCCAGAGTTTGGGAGAGCTGGGATCGTGTAAGCAGCTCATTTCTGCCCTTAGAGACTCAAGCAAGACCTCTTGGTTGCTTGCTGACTGCTTAACCTCTGGGCAGTACGTTCTTCATTCCAAGCAAAAAGAGGCCTGAGGGGATGCTGTTCAAGTCTGTCCTTTTTATTTTTATTCATTTTAATTTTAATTTTAATTTTTATTTGTACATGTTTGCAGTGTATAATGATCACATTCATCATGAGGAGTTAGTACATGTACATTACACATCTTAATTATTTTTTTAAAACTTTTCTTTCATTCACTTCTCTCCTTTCTTCCCTTCCCCCCTCCCTCCATCAGGGATGGGATGTAGCTCAGTGGGAGAGGCCTTGCCTTGGAGACCTGAGGTTCCCATCATTACTTACACTTACTACTCATTGGTCAGAATTGGGGTAGACGGCCATCCCAGTACATTGTGAGGTGGCCAGGAGAATGGGAATTGGAGATAGAAGGTGGTTTAGCTAACGAGGCAGCTTTTTGCTATGGAGAGCTTTTTAACAAGTATTTTTGAAACCAAGACTTTTGGGGTGTACTGTATAGGCAGCCTGCTTTAGTGTGAAATGACAATCTGTTGGTTTCCTTATAGGTTCGAATGAAATCCATGTTTGCAATCGGCTTTTGTTTCACTGCCCTCATGGGAATGTTCAATTCCATGTGAGTATCTTGTTACGTGGTTTTGTCCAGTAACCACTATTCTTTTTCTCTGTCTATCCTCTCTTGTGTCCACTAGGTAAGCACTCTGCCACTGAGCTGTGTCCCAGGCCATTTTTCCTGTCTCCCTTTCCATTCTGTATGTGTACTCATACAGAGATTATTTATGCATTTTTATTAATCATTTGAGAGTATATTGTTCTCTTCTTTATCCATGGCTCCTTCAGTGTTTGTTTCTTAAGAGGAAATACATTTTTTGTTTTTTTGTTTTGTTTTGTCTTGGTACTGAGGATCAAACTCACGACCTCACACTTGGCAGGCAGGCGCTTAGGAAGCGCATTTTTAAATATAACCTCAAAATAGTTACCAAAATCAAGAGGATTTAATTTTTTTAAGAGGATTTAATTTTGATGGAGTATAATTACACAATTACTCGTTTATCCTCTTAATATTGAGGATATTTTATTTACAAGATAAAGGCTTAGGCACTATGCCGTCTCTAACAAATACTATGTTCCCTCTTCTTAAATTGCTTACTAGAATATTGTTTCAAACTGAAGGTAGTCATATAGAGATGTTTTGATTCTTAAAATAGAGTCTTAACAACTATAATCTTGTTTAATGGTGAGGTGGTCAGTTACTGTTGTCTAAACTAGCATATAGCAGACCTTAGAAATTATGGAACTGCTTGTGACATAAGTTAGGAAAATATTCAAAGATGACAGTCATTATTACCTTTATAAAACTTACCTGACCTCCGCCACTTCTCATTCTCTTTTCCTTCCTTTCCTCTTGCTCTTCCCCAACCTTTGCTTCTGTTGGCCTATCTCCCTCTACCTGTGTCTCGTCCCCAAGTTTATCCTTCCATCCTTTATCCGTTAAGTACATAATGTGGGGAAGCACCTAGATGACTTTCCTTGAAAAGAAGAGCAGCTATCTCCATTTTGGATAAACTTGGCCCTATCTCCATGTATTGATATGTAAGTGCTGGCTAGGCTATTTCTTTTCCTTCAGTTAGCTTTATGCAATGTAAATTGGGTTAGCTGAGGAGCTGATGTGTAATCACAAGCAAAGCAACAGATCAGTGTGTCCCCACCCAGTGACTCCCCAAATACGTGGTTGAACTGGGCAGGATGGAGAGCCGGGCTCCACGCTGTTGGCTGGGACTGAGCCTCGAGAAGGAGACTATGGCTTCCCAGGGTGAAAAGGATTATATATCAGAACTGAAGCACTGACCCCAAATTATTAGATATTACCTCAGTTGTGTTATGCAGATTGCTCTCTGCATTTCTTGCCCTCTGCTTATTGCAGAGGGATCTCAGACCTCTTACCTAGCCCAGCTCACTGTAGTCATGGCAGTCACGTATTTCCCTGCCAGCCTCACTGTCACTCATCCCCAGCCACTCCCGTTATGGAGAATTAATAAAACCCGGGTTAGGCTCTGGGTAGTGGCCTTTGTTCCAGTGGACATCATCTTGGCTAAACGTAGGACCCCCTTGGCTCCTCACAACTGTCTATATGTCTTAGTGTCTTTATTCTCGCAGTGGGTTGCACTAGAAAGAATTCCAATAACTTCTCCATGGGATTACGAATATAAACCTTCTGGACTGTGATGAGGACAGGAAGGCGTTCTCTATACATACTGTGCCTAGGTATGGGAGTATAATAAGTAAGCTGCAACCTTGTGCTCAGCAGTAGCATATTTTATAGGAAGAAAAGATAGATAAACGATGAATGCGTCCATGACTGTTCTGATATGTATGAGGTACAGTAGGGAAGAAAAAAGGGAGTGGTTATTTTCATGTAGTTGAAGGATTTAGAGAGGATGTCCAAAATAGTTTTAATATAAAATTTTCATTTAATCATCATTAGAATCATAGACCTTTATAACTAGAAGAAACTTTTGGAAAATTAAGCAATTTGTCCAAAGCAGCTGAAAGTCCCATGGTTTCTGTCTAATCCAGTATCTTTCATGTGTCGTACTTTGTGTCATATTTTGGCTACAAATCTCCTGAATTACTAGGCAAACGACATACTGAAAGACTGTTGGTACAACTCAAACTAGTCAAACATTGACTTCGTGTGTGTTATGTTCTGAGCAGGATAGTACTGGCTTAGTAATCTCAATTTTTTTCTATTTGCTGCTTAACTACCATGTGCTGTGCAGCTCTCAGAGTTCCTGGGGAAAGGATAGTGAGAGGATGGAGAAATAAGAGAAAAGGCAATACACAGGAAGCTGAGGTCAGGTGAAGCCCTCTCTGCCTGGGAGGAGAGGAACTGCTCAAACATGGCAGTGCTTGTATTTATACAGTTAGAAAGTTGATGCAGGTTAAACCCCTTTGTCTAACAGTTAGCTGTCCTTTCATGCCCCTATTCTCAGGGCTGCAACACTTGTTGGAGTCAGGGCAGGGGTGGGGTGAGCATTGGGGGAGCTCAAGGCATTCCTTGGGTACTTGGCTGGATCACTAGCTCAGCAGCTCCCAACACTTATTTTTTCTCCTGCTCTGATTTTATGTTTCTATAAATTAGTGTTTTATGTCTATGTAGGTATTCTTATTGGCCTTGCCTTTATTTTGTAACCACTGCAACAGCTTTGAGTCCTGATTTACTTGAAGTTCAGAATTAGAAGTTATGGGCCAGGTATTTAGCTCAGTGGCATAAGTGCCCAATAAATAAATAAATAAATAAATAAATAAATAAATAAATTCTTTAGTTTTAGGTACAGATAATTTCTAGCGAAATAGCCTGCGTAAGATGGAACCAAAACATTCAGTGAGTAGTAATTCTGTACCATATTCTTTTTAAATTCTTACTATGAAAAATAAAGGGGCCTGGGATTTAGCTCAGTGGCATAAGCACCTGCCTGGCAAGCACAAGGTCGTGAGTTCGATCCCCGGTGCTAAACAAAAAAAAAAAAAAAGAGAAAAAAGAAAAGAAACTAATCTTCCCTGGCATATAACCACTCACTCACACCCATATATACTGAAAGAGTGCTTTATAAGAAAGGAAGCGGCTTTAAATAAGTTTTCTCCTAATGCCATACATCACCCATATATACTTTTTTTTTTTTTTTTTTGGCGGTACTGGGGATCAAACTCACAACCTTGCACTTGCCAGGCAGGCGCTTATGCCGCTGAGCTAAATCCCCAGCCCAACTCATATATTCTGAAAGAGTGCTTTATAAGAAAGGAAGCAGCTTAAATAAGTTTTCTCCTAATGCCATACATTTTCCCTAACATGAATTTATTTTATGCCTTCCCCCCCATTAGTAAAGTAATACATTCTCATTAGAAAAATTATGTGAATACATAAATGTAAAACAAGTAGAAATCACTTGTTCAAATGTAGTACATAACCAATTTATGTGTTTTTCGTATGTATACACATATTTAGATATTTGTACATGAAAATTTTTATACACAACTGCTTTGTGACCTGCCATATTTACCCGTCTGTTTTCTGACTCTCAAGAGTTGCTTCCTGTGGAGACTGGCTGGCCTGCACCCTCAGTCCTAGGTCACTTTCCCAGGCACGGCCCACTCCTCCAGATTTCCCCACCCAGGCGGGGTTTTAGAGACCTAGGCCTGCTACTAGTTTGTTCCTCTGACCTGAGGACCAGCAGGACAAAAGACACAGTCAGTTTATCATCCTGGCAGCCAGCGGGGTTCTTGCCTCTAGGGCAGAGGCGCCCTCCCTGCCAACTGAGCCCTTGTCTGTCATTGAGTCAGGGGAACAAACTAGTAGCAGAGGTAGGTTTCGACCAGCGGCCTGGGTGGGAAGCTGGAGGAGAGGGCTAATTTCCCATGGTGGTGCCAGACAGGGACCCCAGGACATAGAAAAGTCCACACTGAGGAACAGGGACTCTGGGACCCAGGAAAAAGCCGGAACCAGGGAAGCTCAGCCTGCAGAAAGTGTAGGGAGTAAGAGACAGGAGGCCTGCACCTCTAGCTCTCTTCCTTTTATTCCCTCAAACTTGGGTGCATGTAATTAAAGTTATACAAGGCTCGTCTGCCTTCCAGTGTCCATTTAGTGCATTCTCAGGTAAACAATTGAAACTCAGCTCAATTGACTTTCTCCTTTGTGCACTCAGAGGAGGCCAGTTAAACCTTAATCTTCCTCTGGTCTCGCACAGCTTCCTTAAGATACTTCACCTGATTCTTTACTAGACTTAGGTGAGTGTCTGTCTCTAGTAGACTATAAATTCTTCATATATTTAAGTATAAAGCATTCATGTCCTTCAGGTTCAGGGCCTGTTCAGATGTATGAATAAAACATTTTTAATACACACCCCTATTCCCTCTGTCCTGTACCTGTACTATTCCAGAGCAGTTGATCCTATTTCAGACATGAATCAACATTTTAAAAATAATTTCTAAAATGTCAGTGTCTTTCAAGAAGACATTAGCAAACCAATCGAAAAACTAAATTCTCAAAGTGAGAATCCAAGACTGAGTGATGAAATGTTTTCTGTTGACTAGTAGGTCATAGATTGTTTTTGTCCATGGTAACTTGGAGAGTTTCGTACTATAATCTAATCCTGGCAATAAATATTGAAAGTGTGATGTTTTACTTTAACTCATCAACAACACTGGGAAAAAAATAGTGCAAAATCATGCCTTCTAATGACAGGTAAATAACAATTTATATTTAATGTTTTTGTTAGTAAAGGTTTATCATACATAATAATTACATTTTATCTTGGGGACATATACTTATTGCATCTTGAACATTTTTACTCCTACTTCCCTCTGTTAGTGATATGAAAGGGTGTTGATGTTAGATTTGAGAGGGAGAAGTCCTGGATTTTCAATCCTAGTTGTGAAACATGACATTGAGTCATGACATTGGGTGTGGTTTATGTTCTTGGATATTTTTGAAAACTAAACTTTGATATATAGCTTTAATGTCATCCCATAGTTGTTTTAGTTACTACTGTGTAAAGCTGTTACATTTGATTAAAATCATGGCACCACACAACCACAAATAATTTGTTTTTTTATTTGTTTGTTTGTTTTTTGAGACAGGGTCTCACTATGTAGTTTAGGCTGGTTTCAAACTCTAGAGTCCAGACTGGTCTCAAATCCACGGCAGTCCTCCTGCCTTAGCCTTCTGAGTGTTGGAATTACAAGCATGTGCCATCACAGCCAGCCTAGATTTCTTTCTTTTTTTAAAATTTTTTGTATTTTGAGACAGGGTCTCATTGAGTTGCTCCGGCTGGTCTCAAACTTGTGATCCTCCTGCCTCCCAGCCTAAATTTCATGTTTTCTGCTATTTGTATCAGTAATTTGCCCTTCTACTTTTTCAATTTTCAGTTTTCTGTGAGCATCCTACATGAATATTTAGATTTCAACTATGTTCATACAGTTCAAAACTGCTATTTTTTGTGTGTGAGAGGTAAAAAAAACCTTTATGTTCTCAAGTGGCTTACCTCTTCAGAATAGACATTAGTATAGGATGATTTACCAACTGTAAATTTATACTTTTTTTCCTATTTAGGTGTTAATGTTATTTGTGCAAGATCCTCTATAGGCATCTCTAAAGGAGAAGTTCTGTAACAGTAAATACAGTGTATGTAACATACAGGGTGGGGACCGCAGAGAGCACCAGGCGTGTGTAAGGGCACCATGCCATGGAATTTATCGTGCCTGGCTACAGGCAGACAGAAAGCGACAAGACCTTCTGTGGGGAACAAAGAGAAGCATATCCCTTTTATAGGGATGGAAAGAAGGCAGGGACATTAGGCAGCACAAATTTAATCAATACCTGTGGTCAGAGTTCTCTGCCAGTCTCTCACCTCAGTGGGCAGAGTTCTTAGAGTGTCTCCATGTAAATTCTCATGTGTCTACAGATGTCCCAGGACCTGCAAAATTCCTTGTCCTATCTTATCTCCTCCACAACATCCTGTGCTTGCTGATGGCAGCCTCAGGTGCTGAGCTGAGCTTGCAGAGTAGTGCTTCTGCTGGCAAGCAGGTTGGGGCCCGGAGAGTCAGGTCTGATTCTAGCCTTACGCTAATGCCCTGGCTGAGCTATATTTTGCTGTTTCTGTGGCTGTGGAGCTGCCTGTCTTGGGCCTCGGAGAGGCTTGTTACCTTTGTGTTAGCATTAGTACTCCCTGGAAACCCATTGTGTTCTCTGCCAAAGCAGTACTTATCCTGATGTCCATGTGTCTTTCAGCTGTCCTCAATTCTAGTCACCTGGGACTGCAACCTTTGTTTCCTTCTTTGTTTCTCTAGAAGTTCTGTATCCATCCTGTCCCAGATTGAATGTTAGATGCTGAGTTACCTCTAACAGTCACAACCCACTGTTCCTCTCAGTTTATAGTTATTGTTTCCGTCTGTGTAGGTATTCATCCCCATCTCGCTGTCTTCTTTTTTCATCCATCCTAGTTGCAGCATTCCTTTCTTTTTTACCTCCTCAATTGGCTCTTATACCGGTATGATAGATAATAGCCTCCAAACTGATTCTGTGCTTTACGTATCTACTCTCTCTCTAATGTTAAATTGCTGGGCATGGTAGTGCACATCTCTAATCCTAGCACCTGTGAGGTTGAGGCAAAATGAACATTGTGAGTTTGAAGCCAACATGGACTAAATAGTGAGTTCAAGGCCAGTCTATGCTCCATAGTGAGAACCTGTCTGAAAACAAACAAACAAACAAACAAAATGACAACAATCCCCACACACACACATTGTTAGCTGTTCTCAAAGGCCAGTTAGTCATTACCTAATAATATCACATACTACTGTTTGACTCATAACCATGTTTTGGATACTGTATTACACCTTTTTACATATGTTACCTTTTTCTTTATCCTTGGAGATAAGGCTTATACTCTCCAAAGATGAGGATATGAGACTCCAAATTATGTAGTTTGGCCAAAGCCTTAAATCTAGTAATGATTAAGTCGAGATTAAATTCCTGTCTCTTGGACGCTAGAGTCCACACTTACCATTTTGCAACTTGGTCAACTGATTTTAGTTAAAGCTCCTAACCCTGACTTTCTTGTATCCCTACTTCAGCCCCAGCTTGTTTTTCAGTCCTTTGAGTTCTCATTGCTTGCTAACTGCTCTGTTCACTATTCCAGGGACACTTACTTTTTCACTTGAATTGTAGAATAGGTCACCTCCCTCTAAAATAATCTCTTTTCAGTTTTGGTTAAAATTTTTATTTTATTTATTTATTTTTTGTCTTTTCGAGACAGGGTTTTACTATACAGTTCAGGCTGGCCTTGAATTTGCAATGATCCTCCAGTTTTAGTCTCCCAAATGCTGGGATTACAGGGTGTGCCACCCACGCCCAGCTGGTTAAAATTTCAGTAAATTAATTTGGAACAAAATGGATGAGCCTGGAAGATTTTATGTTACCTGAAGAGAAGGATGACACCTACATGTTCTCATTCATACATGGGTGCTGAGGAAAACACTGATCTCAAAAGCAGAGCATGGAATAGTGGCTACTGGAAGCTGGGCTGGAGGGGTGGGGATTAAAAAAAGAGTTGGTAATGAGCACAAATACACAGGTAGGTAAGCAGACAAAGTTCCAGCATTGTAGCAACAGCTCCATGACTAAGTTACAATTTATTGTGCATTTCAAAAGGGCTGGAAGAACTCTTGAATGTTTCTAGCACAACGAAGTCTTAAGTGTTTGAAATAATGGATATGTTATTACCTTATTTTGATCATTGTACATTATATACATGCCTTGAAATATCATTTTCACTGTACCCCATAGCATGTAATTATGTGTTAATTAAAAGTAAAATTACAAACTTATAAATTAGTTTAGAGGTGTCAGACATCCTCATAACTTTTAATATTTCCGTATAGGAACATGCTATTTCTGCTATCTTATCTACTTTTTGTAGTTTCTTTCCAAGTAAGTATTGTATGTATCTCATATTTTCTAGCTTGTTACTATAATATATAAGTATGTTAGCTGAGTATGTTAGCAGTTTTTGTGAGTTCATTTTCTAAATATCTTGCTGAACTTTTCATTGTCTGAACTTTTCCATGTTTTCCTTTTCATTGTCTGAACTTTTGGTTTTCCGGTTTTCTAGGTGTACAACCTTATGATCAGATAAACAATAATTGTTTCATTCTTTCTGAAACAATTTCTCTATTCTTTCTATTTTCTGTTTCTCTTCCTTTCCTGCCCTCTATAGTTCTAATTTGCATTGGATTAGAATATGTAGAAGAGGGTTAACTAATGATGAAATTCCAAAGATATTTCAGTAAAGATGGGAACACAATGCAGAGAATACCATAACATGATACTTATGAAATTTTTAAAGAACTGAAAAGCTACATGAAAACAAATTTGGGGGACAAAATTACCTTCCTTAGCAGATACTGTTTAAGCTATCAAGGGCTATATTTTTTCCCTTTTGGAGGGAGGGGCAGGGATTTTGGGGATTGACTCTATGTGTAATTTACCACTGAACTACATTCCCAGTCCTTTTTTGAGATCGAGACTAAATTGCCGAGGCTGTTTTAAAATGTGTGATCCTCTTACCCTAACCTCCTTACTAGCTGGGATTATGCACCCTGTTCCAAGTACCATTTCTTAAAAGCATGTGTCATACTGACAGTTAACAGAATTATATAATAAATACTCACCATGTATTTGGAAGTTATTGGGCCTTAGATCAAATATCTGATGATGTAGTGGAGATCTTCCAGATTATAGAAGTCAAAGTAGTCACATAGGGAAGCTGGTTGTGATGGTGCACACCTGTGATCCCAGCACTTGGGAGGCTGAGGCAGAAGGACTGCCAGCCTGGGCTACATAATGGGTTCAAGACCAGCCTGAACTGCATAGTGAGAATCTGTCTCAAAAAAGAAAAGAAGGAGAAAGAAATAGAGCTGTGTTTTAGAAAAAAATGATATGAAAGCTTCATTATAATTAGACCTTTGGAAGCTACTGTTGGCATACAGGAAGGTTATTATTTGTTTTTAATTATATATTTTTTCTTTTCATCAACTTTGTTTTTTTTTTTTTTTCTTTTGGTCTTTTTTAACGCACAAGGGTCTCACTGTCGAGTTCAGGCTGTCAGGCTGGCCTTGAACTCACTTTGTATGCCAGGATGGCCTGGAACTTGGAGCAGTTCTCTTGTCTCAGCCTCCTGAGTGCTGGGATTACAGGCATGTGCTACCATGTCCAGCTTTTGTCAGTTTTCTTACTCAGAACCCTGATGAACAATAGTTTTGTATTTTATTTTGATTTTCAAAGTTCATGTAGTATAATTATTTTATTATATATTAATGCAGTATTCACATTTTTGTTCTGGTTTTTGTGCCTTGTACTTTGTTTTAAAAATATATTCGATTATTAGCAACTAGAAATTATAGGTTATGTCTCTTATTTGCTGGCACATGAAATTAAAAGTATAATATATATTTTGATTATATTGAACCAAAACTATTTAATCTTTTTTTTTCTTCCCAGTACTAGGAATTGAATCTAGGACCTTTGTACTGAGCTATATCCCTACGCCTTTTTATTTTACACTCTGAGACATTTAAATTGCCTAGACTGGGCTAGAATTTTTGATTCTTCTGCCTCAGGCTCCCGGAGTTCTGGGATTATAGGCATGTGCCACCACACCCAGCCACAGCTATTCCATCTTTTTTTTTTTTTGGTACCGTTCAGGCTGACGTTAAACTCATACATAGTCAGGCTGGCCTGGCACTCACAGTAGTCCTCCAGCTTTAGCCTCCAAGTGCTGGGATTATAGGCATGCACTACCACGCCCAGCTCAGTCTTTAATATAATTTCTCTGAGTTTAATATCGATCATTTCTTTATTGTGGTTTAGACTGTATAATCACTTAGTTTTCCTTTTTTATTAAAATTTATTGACAGCTGATGGATGCTTGAAGAAAAAAACCTAAAGTTAGGCAAAAGGAAAGGACTCCCAAATCTCTTAGGGTGATAGAGAAGCAGTAGAAGGTACTGTACTGGATAATAGCTTTTATTTCTCTTTTTCCTCTCTTCCTGAATCATTTCTATAAAGCTGAACTAATAGAATTTTAGAATTGGAAGAGATGCTGGAGGCCATTTAATATACACCCCCCCCCAATTACAGAAGTCCCTTCAGTAATCTTTTTTATTGGATAATTTTCCATACTTTAATTATTTCCAACAATGTGGAGCTTGGTGATTTTTGAGATAATACATACTTCTATTGAGTAATTTTTTTTTTAACAAGAACACAAGTCCGGTTTTATTTTTCTATCCGTTTAAATCCTTAAGGGGTTCAGCATCCACACGGATTCAATATCCAATGGCCTTAGCAGGAAAGTTGCTTTGGAACTTGGCATGAACCATGCTGCTGTTTCCAGGCGGGCCCAAGTTACCTTTGTCCAGGTCACGTGGGTTTTCTTTGGGTTGCCCTTGCAGTCACTGTGTTATTTTTCGCTTTGTGCACAGAAACACATCTCTTTGCTCAGGCAGAGTTCAATTTCATCAAGGGCATAAGCACCTTCAGTTTTAAGAAGAGCTATGTGTTCCCTTCAGTTTTAGAGACCCCATTTATAGCCAGCGAAAGAAGTCTCGCACCAGTCTTGAGACTCATTTGCCTTTTAGAAGTTGTATTCCCAGCAGGCCTCCTCAGGCTCCAAGACGGTGGAAAAAGAAACTTCAGTAATTTTTATGGTTTGAAAATAATTCCTTTTACTGAGCCAAAATGTACCTCCTTATACTCCTACTTATCAGTAGAGATCTTGGTTCTGGATTCACAGGGAGTAGATGTACAGAAGAACATAATAATTTATCCATTGTAAATCATTCTCTGTATTTTCTTGCTTCTCTTCCTCAACTTTTTCCTTTATTAGGTTAGACACCAATTTATTTACTGATTCCTTATGCAATATTCTAGTCCTTGGGAAGATAATTAATTCATTAAAAGTAAGCTTAAACACTTTGTTGGGAGTTAATTTGATTAATGTCTTCATATTTTTGTTTAGCATATAATTTAAGTATCACTATCCTTAATGACATTAGTTTTTGTTATTAACTGCTTATTTTTTGTAAACTTTAGTTTATTAGTACATGTGTTTAATACATAATATTTACATTCCAGTGGAAATTTGGTACATGTACATAACACATCTTATTTCTTTTTCATCCCCTTTCCTTTACCTTGCTCCTTTCTCAATGCATCTCCTGATCTCTGCCCTTCTTTCTTTTCTTTCTCTTTTTGGGGTACTTGTGTGCTTTATATAATGTTTACACTCCTCGAGTGGAGAGGTGCATGCATAGAACACTTCTCAGCTCCTTTCTTCACTACTTAGCCTTTCCCTTCCTCCTTCCTGCCCCAGACCTTCATCCCCTTCCCCTCTGAAAACAGTCTGTCTCCCTGCTTCCTATTGTCTGTGTTTTATTTTGCTCCTTATTTTTAGTCTGGGCTTCTCATAAGACAAACCATGTGATATTAGAGCTTGTGTGTCTAATTTATTTCATTTAGCATTATGATCTTGAGGTGCATTCATTTCCCAAAATGACTCATGTTTATCTTTCTGTGAGGCAGTGTAGTGCTTCATTGTATGTAAATACCACATTTTCTTTATCCATACAGCTGTTGACGGACATATTGGCCACTTCTAAGATTTAGCTATTATGCCTTATACTACAATACATGGGCATGTGTACAACAATACAATATATCTTTAACTCTTTAGGGAAGACACCTAGAAGGGTAAGAGCTGATTCAAATGGAATTTCTGTTTTGAGCAGTCTCCATACTGATTCCATAGTAGTTGTACTTACATATTCCCAGCCACAGTGATGAAGGGTCCCTCACCCTTCCTTGTGCTGTCCCACAGCCTCTCCAGCATGTATTTGATTTCATGCAAAAAGCCATTCTCTCTGGAATGAGATGGAATCTCAGTGTTGTTTTAATTTGCATTTCTCTAATGACCAGCAATGTTGAGCATTTCTTCAAGTATTTATTGGCCATTTCTACTTCTTTAATCACATTAATTTTTATAACATTTATTATTGTCTAGTCATGCAGCTTATTCATAGGAAAACATAACAGACCATATCTCTGACATTTTACCATAAATAAAATGAATATGTATTTTTTCTAGCTTTTTTCTAAGCTTTTCTATTTTGCAGACATTTTTATGTTCTAGAAAAAATAAAAGGAATTACTTTAAAACCCTAGAAAAGCTATTAAGCAAATTATCTCAGACTTTTTTGTGTACAACTTAATGATCTTTTTATTTACAGCAGTATTTTCCCTGAGTTCTTACTCACTAGCTTCTATTCTGTTTAATGTGTGTGCTGGAGCTCTTTGGTTCTTGGTAAGGAAGTTTCTTAAAATCCTGTTATGGTTGAGAACAGTTGCTCTCAGAGTATAGCTTAGGTTTTCCTGGAGGTCTCTGAAAACCTTTCACAAACTTCCTTGAAAGAGAGACTGTTTTTGCAATAGTTAGGACATGTTATTTGCCTTTTCAACACTCATTCTCATGAATTTACAGTAGAGTTTTCTAGAGGCTTCACAATGTGTTCTGATGCAACTGTCTGAAGCCTCAGAGAGGCTGGCTTATCACTGGCTTCTGGAAAGCCTGACATTAAGAGCTTGCAAGAGTAAAACAGTGACAGTCTTCTCACTAAGTTGTTTTGCTTTAGAATATACTTCCCAAAAAGTTACTGTTTCATAAAAGTACTATGTTAGCATACAAATGAATTCCTTGCTATTTTTTAAATGAGTTAATAAATATTTTAACATTCCTCAGTCTTAATTTTGAATATAATAACCTATACAACCTTCACCTGTATTTCTAATATAATAACTTACATAACGTACGTGTAGCTATAACCTACACAAAAGGAAAGCTTTTTAGGACCAACATCATTTCTTGGTATGTAAGGAAGTCCATGTACCACAAGACCTGAGAACCGCTAGATTGGAAAGAGATGGGTGGGGTTAGCCTAGGTGCTTTCTTACATCACTCTACCTGAGCTTCGTGTCCCTTTTTCCACTCACCCTTCCTTTGTTCAACGGAAATCAAGAGATTTAAACTTCTATTTCCATCCCAGATTCTTCTCTGAAAGTAAGAAGCTTGTCAGTTTTCCACAAATGACAATTATTTGGTTTTTTCTTTTTAGATTTGATGGTAGAGTGGTGGCAAAGCTTCCTTTCACCCCTCTTTCTTACATCCAAGGACTGTCTCATCGGAACCTGCTGGGAGACGACACCACAGACTGCTCCTTCATCTTCCTCTATATTCTCTGTACCATGTCAATTAGACAAGTAAGTGACCATAGCCACTGCTTAATACATATATCTTTCCTTGCTTAGCTTTTACTTCTGTAAACTAGAAATGTTTATCTGTTGCTACTGAGATCTGTTGCTCATTGTCGAATTTTAGTGTATCATCCTAATGGTATTTTAAATACGTATAAATGTAGATTGCTAATCCTTAAGGATGAGAGGCCTTGATAAAACCAAACACATGGCTTCCACACCCCATTCTTAACAGCCCTTAAGTTATTTCTTTGCTGAATCTTTCCAAAGCTACAAAAGTCAAGATCAAGTTTGTTTTTCCACTGTCATTTTTTTGTCACACACCAGTGCCTTTTGGGGATGATTTGGTGATTTTAGGTTAATCATGATTGAGATAAAATCTGGGTTATAGTGTTTACCTGGCCATCTGGGTTAATGAACACTCGTAGTGCAGAACAGTGAAAGCAAAGAGGAAAGTGTGAAAGGTTCTGAGTTCAGAAGAGAGACTCAACATTGGATAAGTGGGGAGAGATTTAAAGTGTGAGGTAGCTTTGGAGATGGGACTTTAAAAGTGAAAGGGATGGTTAAAGTGTGTGGCTCAAGGACTATGCAGATTTTTAAACATCCATCATTCAGCAAGCGTTAGAGTGGAGAAGTTTGTACCTGCACTATATAGGACATAATTCTCTCAGTATTTATTCCTTCAGAGTTGTCTTTTTCCCCTTCTGAATACTGTCTGTGGAGTGGAATCATAAGAAGTAAAATTATAGTTTATGGTTCAGAAAGACAGTGTTACTGTGTATTTTTCTTGACTCATCACACATCCTCACGAATGCAGCACTGGCCATTCCAACCTGCTTAACAAGCCCCTTGTTACACTTCTCTAATGTTCTTTTGGCTCATTTTTTCTTCTCTCTGGATGCCTCCCTCTTTGCCTGTTAAATGCAGTCAAGCCTCAAGGCTTCCTGAAATCATTTACTGACACTGAAGCAGAGATATTAAGAGGAGCATGACTAAGTGCAGGAATGTCAGATTTACAATAATCAAGCCACAGACATGACTTCCTACACTGTGACAGTGGCAAGAGGGATAAAAAGGAAGGCACAAACTGAAAACTACACTGAAGGTTATACCAGCAGAACTTAGTGATTGATTTAATTGAGGGAAAAGGCAGAAACTAAGATGACTTGTGGGTTTCTGGGTTGGTGACCAAGAATAGGGTAGCTTGACTCAGAGGTTAGGAGAAGACAGGAGAGGAAGTTGATTAGAAGATGTGATGATTTTGAAGCAGCTATGAGCATTACCCAGGGGTCTGCACTGGAAGTTGCACTCTCGGTAGCTGAGGTCCGTATTAAATCTTTTGAAAATGTCTCTGTAATGGACCTATCCAAATGTGAATGCAGTGACAACACAGATGACGTTGTTGGTTTACCAGAGGTCTTTTGATCTCTGTAGAATATTGCCTTTTCATTTGATTAAGTTCCGAATTTTCAAACTATAGTTTGTGTTGACATTTTCAAATAACAATGCTATATGGTTTCCACTTTAAGCAGTTGCAAGCTGAGTGTGGTAATGCACACCTGTAATCCCAGCACTCTGGGAGGTTCCTTCTGGATTGCAGATTCTAATCCAGCTTAGCCAATTTAGTGTCATATTGTCTCGAGAAGAAAAGAAAAGAAGACAGTGCTCAGTATCAGCATCCTAGGTTCAGTTCCCTATAGCACCAAACGAAACCAAATCAAAACAAAACACCTTTTTAATTCCACATAGATTTTAGATAGCTCATAGTAGTCATTTTAGATATATTATTTACATTATTACCAAGAAGTCCCAAAATGAAACTGCAGAGTTTTGAAATTTGAGATAAGCCGGGCATGGTGGCTCATGTCTCTAATCCCAGCACTCAGGAGGCTGAGGCAGGAGGATTGCCATAAATTAGAGGTCAGTTTGGACTAAATAGTGAGTTCAAAGGCAACCTGCACTACAAAGCAAGACCTTGTCTCAAAACAAAACAAAACAAAACAAAACAAAACAAAACAAAAAACAATTTCTCCCTAATGTGACAATTAGATGACAATAATACAGAAATATTCTAAATTGTTTTTAAGGTCACACTTAAAAAAAAAAAGATCATGCCTGCCAAATGCAAGGTCCTGAGTTCAGTTCCCGCTACAAAAAACAAAGTCAACCAGTCTCCCACCTCCCCAGCAAGTGCACGCCAGAGTGCTGGTATTACGGGTGTGCACCACCACACCAGGCTCTTTTTCCTTGTTTTTAAAGGTATTTGTGTAAGATGCCAACAGACCTGACTCTCCCAGCCCCCAGCCAGTTTGCCAGCTGGAGCACTACTCTCTGCAGGGAACTCAGCTCACCTGTGGCTGTCATTGCAAGCACAGGATATGGTAAAGGACATAAGATAGGACAAGGAATTTTGCAGGTGCACTGGACACTTTAAAGACTCTGCCCACTGAAGTGCAAGACTGCCAAAAAACTTCCACCACAGATATTTATTGGGATTTTCCTGCCTAATGTTCCCTGCATTTTTTTTAAATCGCTGTAAAAGGGACACACTTTATTGTTGTTCTTGTTGTTTGGGGCAAATGAGCATATCATGCTCTCTTCCTGCCCACATCCAGGGACAATAAATTCCTTGCCACGTTGCCTTTACATCAGGCTGATGGCTCTGTTGCCCTCCTCCCCCTGTAGGATACAAGTTATAATTTTCACTGGATATAGAATTCTGGGTTGAGGAGTTCTTTTGTTGTTGTGTTGTTCTGTTTTAATCCTTTCAGCATTTTAAATGCCGTCCACTGTCTTATGGCCTTTGCTGTTCTTAAAAAAAACTCCTGTATCTTGTATTTCTATAAGGAGTGTGTCCTTTTTCTCTGGCCACTTTCAAGTTTTCTCTTAAGAATTGTTCCTCAGAAATTTCACCATTATGCACCTAAGCTGCTTTCAAAAACAGTTCATTTTGCTAGGGTTTATGGTTTTCATGAAATGTAAAGAAGTTTCAACCACTGTTTCTTCGAATATTTTGTCTTATTCTTGCTTCGTGTGGAAAGAACTTTCACTTTGGTCTTTTAAATGTTGCCTAACAATACACCAAGGCTTTGTTCAATTTTTGAAAACCTTTTTTCTCTGTTCTGTTGTAGATAATTTCCATTGATCTCACCTCAATTCACTGATCCCTCTGTCATCTATAATCTTTGTTAATCCTAAACCTGTCTGGTGATGTTAATATTCCACATATATTTTTTAGTTTCTGAATTTGCAAGTCTGTCTGTCTTTATTTTCTTTTGGTTTTTCTTTATCCCTCCTGAGATTGCCTGTTTGTTCATTTATATTTTCTTTTATGTCTGTCTTGGTTACTTTCTCGTCACTGGGACACAATACCTAATGCCAGCAAGGAGGTGTCAGTCCATAGCTGTCTCCAAGGCAGGGCAGGTGGCACTGGAGCCAAGCTGCTGGTGGCCTGGAGTCCAGGAGGCAGAAAGAGGAGGGTGGAGCCCGAGGGCCAGGAGCCCTTCCAGGCCACACCCCCATGACCCAAGGCTTGTTATTTAGCTGCTTCAAAAGTAGTCTCCTAGCCAGACACAGTGGTAAACACCTGTAATCCCTGTACTTGGCAGGCTGAGGCAGGAAGATTGTGAGTGTGAGGTCAGCCAGGCTACACAGCAAGACCTTGCCTCAAAACAAAAACTGATAAACAGTAACAGTAACCACCCAAACCCCCATTTCTCTCTCCTTGCCTCCCTTTGCTACCTTTGCAGTGAAGATGTCCCTAAACCTCCTGTTTAGGTGCTTCTTGGAACATCAGTCAGGAGTGTGTTCTAAATTTTAATTTATAGCTGGAAGGCAAGATGTTAGATTTTATTTTTTTAAAAGCTCATATTAGGGGCCAGGGATTTAGCTCAGCAGCATAAGCGCCTGTCAGGCAAGCATGAGGTCGTAAGTTCAATCCCTGGCACACACAAAAAAAATAAATAAATAAATAAATAAATAAATGCTCATTAATGGAGCGTAGGGAGATAGGGCCTTTGGTCAGATGATGCTTGTTCAGCATTACAAAAGAAGTGGAGTTGCTCCTGTGTAGATTTGATGTGAACGTCTTTCTTTCAGACTTCTGATTTTCACTTTGCAAAGTGTATGTTCAGATCTGCAATAGAATTTGTTTAGGAGTTTTGATTGTTTTGAGACAGGGCCTCACTATGAGAAACCTGGCCTCGAATTCACCTCACTCCTCCTGCCTCAACCTCCCGATTGCTGAGATTTCAGGTGCACTCTACGGCACCCGGCTGGGAATGAGTATGTTGCTGTTGTTGTTTGATTTTTGTTTTTTTGTCTTTTGGAGACAGTCTCCCTATGCAGTTCAGACTGGCCTTGAACTCACTTTGTAGCCCATGTTGGTTTCGAACTCAAAACAATCCTCCTGTCTCAGCCTCCTGAGTGTTGGGACTACAGGTGTGTGCCACCATGCCCCGCTTGGAATAGATTTTGTAACCACAGATACATTCCAGAATGTTAAGAGTCATGGAGTGGCAAGGACTGTGGCTCCTTGGAATGTGCTTGATGAGGAGGGAGGAGCCAAAGTAGGACTCAGCAGGGGGCTTCTGGTCCTCAAACCTATTTTGTTTTCTATATTGGGTTGTTCCAGATTTTATTTAGATCCCCCCCCTTTTTTTTTTTTTTTTGTATTGGGGATTGAATTCACAACCTCATGCTTGCCAGACAAGCGCGTATGCCACTGAGCCTAATCTGTGGCTCCCTGTATCAGGTTTTATTTAAAGCAAGTTGCTGGGTATGATAATACACACTTGTAATCCCAGCGCTTGGGAGGCTGAGGCAAAAAAAAAAAAATTCTGTGAGTTTGAGGTTAGCCTGAACTACACAGCAAGACCCTAACTCAAAAAACAAACAACAGAACAAAGGTAAGTGTCCTATGGTTTAAAGGGTCTAAAAATTATTGATCTAAAAATAATAAAATAATCTCAGCACTCAGGGGGCTGAGGCAGGAGAATCTTTGCAAGTTCGAGAGCAGCCTAAGCTACAAATTGAGCTCAAGTTTAGCCTCAACTGCATAGCGAGACCCTGTCTCAGAAAGACAAAAATAAATCAATAAAATATAATAAAAACTATTGATGTAATCAGTTCCTTTTGTAAATGTAAGGAAACTGGGATTTGGTAGAGGGAAAAGGCATCCTGCTGTTTCTTCGTGTGCGTAGCCTGCAGGCCTGGACACAGATGCTCTTCCACCCCAGTGTTACTTCAGCTATCTTACTGTACTGCCAGTGTGTAGTAAATATTCAGTCTCTTTTGTCTTTCTCCTACAAGGTCTGGGTAGATACAACATGAGGACCCTGTAACACCTGAAGTGATTGATTGGATTGTACACAAAGTTTTCTTGATATGGCAAACATTATGCTGGGGTGCTAATGACATTCTGAATAATTGGAAGCAAGGCTGCTTGCCAGGTGCTGAGCAGTTAACAGACAACGAACGGAGGCTAGCTATAGCCAAGTTATTTTTGGTAAATGACCAAGGAATAAAACTGAGCAGAGTGTGTTTATTGCCTGTGACCTGGATCTTCCCGAAATACTCGGCAACCAACAACTTTGTTTTCTTGAATCACTGATTCTTACCCTTTGTAAAGAGGAAGAATGTAATTTCTCAAGTGGTTTTTCTCTGAATTTCATGTCAGTAGAAGATGTAATCATGGGAAGATTTTCATTTTTTCCTGTCTGACATACACTTTTCAGTTGTTACCCTATTACACAGAACTGGACACATTCAACATAATTGTTTTATATTTGCTCCAGATCTAACTGTATCTTGTTACATTTAACATTTGTGCATTCTTCCATAGCATCTTCATTATATATTAAAACTTGGGTCTTTTAGAAAAGTATATATTTTTAAACTAAATCTTGCTCATTTTTAAAATTTTTATTTTATTGGTACATTTTAGATATACCTGGTGCTAACATTAATCACAGGGAATTTGTACCTGTATGTGGTATATCTTCCTTTTCTTTTTGGCCCATTCCCCTCCTCTCCCTTCAGCCCCTCTTCCTTTCTTTATTAGAAAAACTTTGTTTCCATTTTTTCCTTTTTTTCTCTTGTCTTTTCCTTCCTCTCTCTCTCCTCCCTTGTCCCCTTTCCTATTTCAACATTTTCTTCCCATTTCCTAATATCTTACATACATTTTGGTCCTTATTCACACTTCTGGTTTCTCACATCAGAGAAATGATAATAGTATTTACCAATTGATTTCACTTAAGAGCATGGTCTTAAGGTTCATCCATTTACCTAGAAATATCTCCAGTTTATTCTCCTTTATGGCTGAGTAGTACTCCATTGTATAAAAAAAAACCACATCTTCCTTTTCCATTCATTGATTGATGTCTATTTGGCCTGTTTCCAAGATTTAGCTATTACAGATTGTGCCTCTATAAATGTAGATATGCATATATAATTTTGATATGATGCTTTTCTTTCGGGAAGATACCTAGAAGGGGAAAGCTGGGTCAAACCTCTAGTTTTAGTTTTTGAAGGAGTCTCCACAGTGATTTCCATGGTGATTGTACACACTCCCACTAACAGTGGAGAAGTGTCCCTTTTCCCCACAGCCTTGCCAGCACTTGATATTGGTTGATTTCTTGATACTAGCCATGCTTTCTGCAGTGAGATGGAATCTCAGCACTGTTTTAATTTGTATCTCTCAAATAACCAGTGATGTTGAACATTTTTTCATGTATTTTAAATCTTGCTAATTTGAAAAGCCTGAAAAATTATTTGCAAGGAGGAGAATTGAGAGACCACAGGAGAGTAGTCAGGTCAAGTTTAATGGCCAAACTGGAAGAACACATAGGTGACGATACTCACAGCAGCAGCTGCTACAGAGGAGGTGCTCAGTGAGTACTGAATTCCTGCCTCAGAGTTGGTGTCTTTCCTTATCTTCCTGCAGGGATTGTATTAACACCTACTTCACTGAGTTGTCGTGAAGATTTATGTGAGAATGGAAAAGTATATATAGAAAGGGTTTAGGACGGACACAGTGTGAGTGAGTACTCAGTAACGGTTAACCACCAAGGTACATCCTCAGTCCTTTTTTATTTTGAGATAAGGTCTCATAAAATTGCTAGGCTTGAACTTACTGTCTCCCTGCTTCAGCCTCCTGAGTAGCTGGATTGCACACATACACCACCACACAGGCTAGCGAACCCTTAATAATCCTGTTGAACAGTGTAGTATTTCAAAAAAAGTTAGAAAAGGCCAGGTAGGAGAAAAAGGAGTATAGTTAATTATTAACACCACTATTGATTGTCTATATTTTCTTAATAGTCTTAAAATTTTTATTAGTAAAAGAAAATTTTTTTATTAGTGTGTGTTTACAATATATACTGGTTTACATTTACCATGGAGCGTTCATACATGCACATAACACATCTTAAGTCTTTTTTATGTCCCTTTCTCCTCCCTTCTTGTATTCTTTACATGTATTTTTGTCAGTTTTAGATTCATAGCAAAATGGCAATTAGATTCTTTGTGTGTGTCCCTGGCCTTCCTGTCTGCTGGTCCTCAGTGTCCCCCAGCAGCGGTGGTGCGTTGAAGAGCACACCCTGACACGTCCTCACATTGTGGTTACTCAAGTCCATAGTTTGCTTTAGGGTTTTGTGGGGCTGAGTTTCACCCAGGGACTCGCACACAAGGCAGGTGCTGTACCACAGAGCCCCAGCCCCAGCCCCTTTACAGTTCATTCTTGATGATTATTGTACATTCTCTGTGTTCTGGTTTATATGTATTTGTGCAGTTATGATACAGAATTTCTATTATGTATAGAAAGAATATGTTACAGACATTTATTCATTTAATATTTGTTTGTCTGTTGTGTGCTTATACAGCACACCATAACTGTAATTGTAATGTTTTTCAGTAGTGCTGTTACATGATTTTTTACTCCTAAAATAGAAATCTGTTACAGAGAGGCGGTTTAATAGAGGAAAACTGTACTTTGAATTATGCTAGTTCACTTCCTGACTTGTAACCTCTACAGAAACTTCTCATCTGACAGCAAGGAAACTAAGGGCTATGGTCTAGTACTGAGAACCATTTATAAACCTTTAAATGCATAGAAATATAGGATGAGCCAGTTGTGGAGATGCATGCCTGTAATCCCAGCACTTGGGAGGCTGAGGCAGGAGGATTACTTCGGAGTTCAAGGCCAGCCTGTGTTGTGTAATGAGTTTAAGGGCAGCCTGAACTATGTAGTGAGACACTTTCTCACAAAAAACTATGTTATTCTTCTGTGGAGAGATAGTAAAGTCTTTTTTACCTAGGCTAGCTGTGTCTAAACTCCATCACTTGGTTCCTACATGTGTTTTAGAGGAAATGATTTCACTAACAGGAAAAATCTTATTTTAAGAAAAGGGTGGGTGACACACACTTGTAATCCCTAGCTCTCAGGAGGCTGGGGCAGAAGGACTGCTGCGAGTTCGAGGGCAGCCTGGGCTACAAAGTGAGTTCAAGGACAGCCCGACTGTGCCATCTCAGACACACACACACACCCCCAAAAAAGAAAAGAAAAGAAAAGAAAAGGAAAAAAATCCATATTTCATTTGTGAGTGCATAGGAATGTAAACAGAATGTTTAGAATTTTACTAAAGGTTAAGATTGTATACGGTAAATCATTTTTGCATGATGTTTGCAAAGCAAAATATTTATATTAAAACGCAAATAGTCCAGTAATATAAGAGTGACATATTTAATTCAGAGTTCCCAAGTCTGTGACAAGAGCAAAAAGGAGAGCAAAATGTCCTGCCCAGACTCCCTGGAGCCTCAGCTGTGCTGGCAGGCTCGGCTCGGCTCAGTTCACTGGGCTGGGCTCAGCTTGGCTCTGCTGAGTTCGGCTCAGTTCGGCTCGGTTCGGCTCGGCTCGGCTCGGCTCGGCTCGGCTCGGCTCGGCTCGGCTCGGCTCGGCTCAGCTTGGCGCTCTGCCACAGTTGAAGCTGTCCCATCTAAAGAGCAGTGGCCTTCACTCACCAGCCTGCCCCGCAGTGTACTATTCTTTCAGAATGGCGTTTTCTGCTTACTTTAAGCCTGTGTTTTAAAAGGCAATCAGAGATATTTAAACTGGTTTCTCATCTCCAAGATGTTCAGGACTCACTTAATTGGCCCTGTCTAGAATAATTGAGCGAGGAGCATTTGTATATTTTGTCTAGACTTTGTTACTGTATTTGTTAACTGGATGTATCATGATGTATGCTGTAATGTCTTCCTTCAAATTGTATCCTTAGAGCGATTTCCTTAACGTCCAGCATAGTGATAAATATACTGTAGATATTCAGGTAGTACTTATGACTAAAATTAAAAAAAAAGTGGAAATTGGAGGCATCATATTGTTTGATTTGATTGTTGATTTTATTATTGGAGGTAGGCACGAAGCTGTATTGTAAAAGTATTACAAGCTGGGAGTGGTGGTGCACCCCTGTAATCCCAGCACTCAGGAGGCTGAGGCAGGAAGATGGTTGCAAATTTGAGAGCAATCTGGACTGTATGATGAGCTCAAGGCCAGCCTGAACTGCATAGTGAGACCCTGTATCAAAAAGAAGAAGGAAAAAAAAAGTAATACAGATTTGGACTGTTCTTCACCTTGTAGCCTGATTGATCTTTAATGATTGATTTGAGGGCTGGTACTGGGGATCAAACTCACCACCTCCTGCTTGCCAGGCAGGCGCTTATGCCATTGAGCAAGATTCCCAGCCCATGATTTTTTTCTTAACCTATTTTCAGATTTCTCCTCAAAGAACAAGCAGTAGTACTATGGAATACATGTATTGAACTATTTCATTGTAAATAAAAGTTAAATGAGTTATTAAAGTCATGTTGTTTCTATTTGAACATCCCATTATATTCTGACAGTATTATCTCAGAAATCCATACACTCTTGTCTACAGTAGTCATCGTTTTTCATGACAAAGGACAGAAGGAGCATATACTGCACTTCCAAAAAAGGGTTTTCTCAAAATGTCTTATAACCATTTGGTACTCAATAACTTTATTTTGATGGTAGTGGAAATACAACCCAGTATTTGTATATTTGTAGCCCCACACTGAGCTATATCCTCAACCCTTCTTATTTGGAGACAAAGTCTAAATCACTAAGTTGCCCAGCTAGGCTTGAATTTGTATTTTGTTTTTGATCCTCCTGCCTCGGCCTCCCTGGGTGCTAGGATAACAGGCATGTGCCACTGTGCCCAGGCATTTAGTAACTGTGGAATGAATAGTTCAGTGCGTGTGAACTTTCCTATTGTAGGATGCAGTGTGTTCTATAGGCTAGAACTTTAACGTAGAAGGTACTAGGGAAGAAAACCCACGAGATTAGGGATCACAACATGTTCGATTAAATTCTACTTCTAGTCTTCCTTTAGCTTTGTGAGTTTGAACAAACCATCACATCTTTTCAGCTTTAGTTTTCATAAATATACAGTGAAAGACTTGAACAAGAGTAATCAGAAGATCTCTTGAGGTTTTCCTTCTGACCTGCGGTATAAACTTTGAACATCTGGCCTGTAGTTAACCTTTGCACACTGGCAGCCCCATCGTGGCCTCACAGTGCCTCCAGTCGACCCACCATCCAGTCACGAGAGCTCGTTAGTACACCTACGCTGTCTGCTCCTGCTAGTTGAGTCATTGCCTTCCAAAAGTCAGTTGTGTTTATCCAAAACCTGTTTATACTGGTTTTCTTGTTATTGTATTTATATGATTTAATTAAATGTTATATTAACCAGTGAAATCAGAGTATGAAAATTGTTTTTATGAGAACTAAGTTTTGAAAAACTAAATAACTGAAAGATGACTTTCTAAAAAAAAAATATATATATATATATATTCAGATTAGGTAATAATTTGGGTAGAGCCAGGCAATCCTAGCCCTCTGGGAGGCTGAGGCAAGAGGATTGTGATGAGTTGGAGGCTACATAGCAAGTTCAAGGCCAGCCTAAACTATACAACAAGACCCTGTCTCAAAAAAGAAAACAAAACATCTATGAAATCCTGAACTTCTATTGCTTTGCAAGTCTTTTGAGTCTTTTACCACTTTAAATGAATTGAAACAGAATCATAGACAGTACAATAATGCCTAAATCTATGCAGAAGATGTGTAATCAAAGAAAAGGCCCTGCTAACAAGAAATAACTGAGGACTATATTTATACACTTTGTAGTAAAAGTGAACGATTATCTGGAGGCTGGGGGTACAGCTCCATTTGGAGTACTTGTGTAGCATGTGCAGGGCCCTGGGCTCAACTCCAGCATCACAAACATAAAACACAGCTGAGTGTGGTGGCACACGCCTGTAATTCCAGCCTGTAGGTTATGAGTTCAAGGCCGCCTATATTATAACGTGAGACCTTGTGCAAAACCCAAAACCAAAACCAAAAACAAAAAAGCTTTGGTTAAGGCCCATTAGGTAAAGAGGACTTGTGCTGGCCTGTGATCTTCATCCCACCATAGATCTTTTTAAAAATAACACAGTGACAATCTTATCGTAGATCATAACAGGGTTTTTTCATTTGCATGCATTCTCCTTGCCTAAGATCTATATAAAAATACCTCTGTAGTTCATATTCAAACTCATTTTTTACTGTTTTCTTCACAGAATATCCAGAAGATTCTTGGCCTTGCCCCTTCACGAGCTGCCACCAAGCAGGCAGGTGGATTTCTTGGCCCTCCACCTCCTTCTGGAAAGTTCTCTTGAAGTTAAGCAGAGCCCATTAATTCCTGTCATTCTTTTTAGACACTCATGTCAGACTGGCGACTATTTTATAGCAGGAGCTATAGGGCCACCATCTCGTTTTGAATTGTTTCTCAACTTTTTAGATACGATTAGGTGCCTAACAGAATAGTGTTTTTGGTCACAGGTAATTTTTTTAAAATTAGTACACTGATTAGTTAAGTTCAGGTGATTTTTATGTAATGAAAACCAAATATCTTTCTCGCTTTGCTTCTGTAAGTATTTTCTGTGGGAGCGACTGTCAAGGCCGTGTGTGCCGTCTGCCGGGGAAGCGGACTCTGTGAACACTGGAGAGCCGGGAGAAAAATTCAGGCTGTGTAACTAAGCTTAATTGGAACCGTTTGTGGAGTTTTTAAAGCCAAGTCACTTACCATCAATAAAGAAGCCAAATTTTTAGCCATTTTGTCTATAAGGAGAGATGTATTTTGTTTTGTTTTGCATACTTTTAGATGAGTTTCTAGTAATCTGAACATAAGGCTAAGCACTGGCAAATAGGAGTTAAAAGCTTTTCAAGTACTGTTTTACCATATTTGCCTCATATGCTCAGAATATAGACTTTTCCTAGTGTAGGAACTAGAAAGCAAGACTGGAAAAGCAAGTGATGATCCATAGGAACTTAAAAATGAGGCTCTCAGCTGGGAATATAGTCCAGTGGCACAGTGCCTGCCTGGTAAGCACGAGGTCCTAGGTTCAATTCCCTGTACAGAAAAAAAAAAAAAAAAAAGCCTCTCACAGGTGTGGTGGTGCACACTGTAATTCCAGCACTCAGGAGGCTGAGGCAGGTGGATTGCCAGGAGTTTGAGGCCAGCTTGGGCTATATAATTAACTCAAGGCCAGTCTGGATTATACAGTGAGTCTCTCTCCAAAGAGAGGAAAAAATGAGGCTCCTGAGCAGCTTCCTTCACATTGCATAATCTGTCACTGCCTGCGGGGTTCTTCAGACGGTGCTCCTACACCTGTCCTGTCAGCCCGGTCTCTAGATAGGAGGTCTTGATAGATATACACACTAGTCTCCTTAGATGTGAAAATTATGCCAGGGAGGAAAAATGAACACATCATCCACAAAGTCAACTGGTTTTTTGTGGGCAGGGTCTCAGTGTGCAGTTCAGGCTGGGCTTGAACTCAATTTGTAGCCCAGACTGGGAACTCACAGCAGTCCTTGCACCTCAGCCTCCCAACTGCTGACTTTACAGGAGTGTGCCACCACGCCCAGCTGAAGTCATAACTGGTGAGCCAGTGGCAGACTTCTCATCAGCAGCCATGAAGTCCAGCAGAGTGCACAGTATCTCCAGAGTGCTAGGGGAAAAGCAGCATCTTAGACTGGTGCACAGCCAAACTGTAAGACTCAGGGCAAAGGAAGGACATTTTCAGACATACAGAATCCGAGATGACACATTTCAGGGATAGAAGACCCTCCTAAAGGGAAAGTGTAGGATACAAGGAACTTACCTAAGGTTACCACAGGAATTGATAAACTATCCGATGGATAAATTTAAGTATTTTATGGATTATTTAAAGAATAACCTAAGGCAACCTTATAAGGTAGTTTCTGATCTTACCCTCAGTTAACAGATGAGGATTGTGAGGCGGGAGAGCTTATGTCACTTGCTCAGTGTAGCAGCTGGGGAGCAGCAGGATCAGCATTTGACCCCAGCATGTGAACCCTGTGGTTCTGGCTTCTAATCTCTTACAGTATCATCTCCCCATAGGTACATGGCGTTTTGCTTCCTGTCCTCTTCCCTTATCTCGTAGCTAGACAGAGCTCACTGCAGTTGCATTTTTTTTTTTCTTTTTAAAATCTGATTGTAAAAGCAGTCAACACAGGTGAAGATGTAGGAGGAGTGGAAGGTGTGGTAGCTCATACCCATAATCCCAGCACTTGGGAGACTGAGGCAGGAGGATCACATATTTGAGTCCAGCTGGGACAGTGCAGCAAGTTTAAGGCCAGCCTGGACTACATGCCAAAGGAGGAAAAAATCTATTTTGAGGTTACTTTTATCAGAAGGATGGCTGATAATTGCTGATGATGACTTGTGTCTTCTTAATGATCTTCCCTCCATGTCACTAAAAGACCAGTGATAAGTAAAATGCTGCTCATGACAATGACAGTGACCATGGGGCATCTAAAGTGTAGCAGAAAAAGAACAGGGCCCACCCTCAAAGTTCTGCATTCATCTTTGTAAAGTGAGGACATAGTCCACTCTACCACCTGCGCCCCCAGGCTTCCGAGCTGGAGTTTACAGATTTCCAATGGATCAGGCTTCTGTGTACAAGCTGTATTTCCATGGTAAAAAGAGGAGAAAGGAGACGGTAAGGGGAGAGGAGAAAGCAGAAATGCGTCTGCTCACTGTATTCTTAAAACCCCTACCGCAAAAGGCACATTACAGAGGAATAAAGCTGGCACTTCACAGGATTCCAAGGAGATACCAGGGCCCACCGCAGACTCTCGGGCAGTTTTCTTAAATGGCTCATCCTGAAAAATTCTCAAGGCCGGTCGTTTGGTGGCACTCTAGATCACAATGAACTGTTGGAGAGGACGTTTCAAGCCAGAGGCCTCCCTACAGCTGTCTGCCTACTTTCCTGCGGTGACAGGTGGTGGTGCCCTGCTAGAAAGAAAAGCCTCCAGCCATTATTAATGTCTCTGTGAGGCTGCTTAGGGTTACTCATAATTCGTTGAAGTAGTAAACTTGGAAATGCAGATTAAATGCAGGTGAACCTGAATTTGTTAACAGATCACATTTCAGAAGCTAAGCTAATTTGAAAATTGGAAGCTGGGCACACTACAGGCCGGGAACCCCAGCCCTTGGGAGGCTAAAGCAGGAGATCACCACAGGTTCAAGACCAGCTTCAACTATTTAGCAAACCATGTCTCAAAAACAACAAAAAACTGGGCAGCTAATGTGTGTAGCTACTCAGATGCCTTGACAAGACTATGGTCCCCTCATTTCCCAGGTAAGTCATCCATTTCAGAGGAGTTAGGGAGTTAAAACAGCATCAGAGAATTGTTAGAGCCCCTCAGGATTGACAGCCAGGCCCCTTGTATCTGCCACAAATGCCACCAGTCACCATGACACATGCCTGCAGTCCCAGCTACTCAGTTCAAGGCTACCCTGGGTAACTTCCCAAAGCCCTGTTTCAAAAAAGGATGTAGTTCAGCACTTCTGGGGCTCAATACCAGAGAAAAATAGTTTTAAAAAGCATTTTGTTCCATGTTGGTGTATTGAAGGTTTTCGTGCCTTCATCTTTCGTGACAGGGTTGTGCTGTGTAGCTCAGGCAGACCTCAAATTTGTGATCCTCTTGCCTGAGCTTCCCAAGTGTTGGGATTACAGGTATACACCACCATGTCCAGTTACTGTAGGCTTAAAATTCACATTTATTTTGTATATCTCAATACTGTGCTTGAAATAAAATTATTGTATACTTTTTCCCTTTTTGTGATTAATTCCATTGAACTCACAACCTTTTAATTTATTTTTGTTATGGGTTTTTAATGCTTTTTTGGAAAGAGAAAAATGCCCAAAATACAGTAAAGTTAAAACAAATAGATCTAAGGGTGGGTCAGAGCTCAGTGGTATAGTGGTTGCCTAGCATGCCCAAAGCCTTGAATTCTAATCAGCGCCATAGAGAGAGAGAGAAAGAGTGGAGGGTGAGAGAGGAAGAAGAGGAGGAGGAGGAGGAATACGCTAGGTTAGGATAACACATAGTATAAATCATCCAGCTTCTGGAATTTATTTATTTTTTATTTTTGGTCCCGGGGATCAAACTCTTGACCTTGCGCATGCCAGGCAGGTACTTAGGCCAGTGAGCTAAATCCCTAGCTTCTGGATTTTTAAGTCATGTTCCTATTGCATCATCAGTACTTCTGTCCCTTTCTAACTTTCTTTTTGTTTGTTTGTTTAGTGGTACTGGAGATTGATCCTATAGCCTTAATACTGGGATATATCCCAGTTTTTTTTTTTTTTTTTTTTTTTTTACATCAAGACTGGGTCTAAGTTGCTAGATTACCTGGCAAGGCTCAGACTTTCAGTCCTCCTGACTCAGCCTCCCAGAGTGCATGGGATTATAGGCATGCACTGTCATGCCCAGCTTAGCCTTTTTATACTACGAAGCAAATTCCAAACATCATATAATTTTATCTATAAATAGTTCAGGAATTTTAAATATGTAATTAAACAAAACTAATACCATTGTTTTACCTGGGAAAATTGACAGTAGTAATTCCTTGATATAATTTGTCTATAGATATCAAAGTGTTTGACAGTTGCTTTAGGACAGCAGAAGCCAGTTAATTCACCCATGTTACAGTGAATGGTTGTGCTTCTGCTGCCTCCTCATCTGTTGTAGTGGCTTTCACTTTACATCAATTCAGGGCTTTGGGCATGCTAGGGGTATCCCCTGGAGGGTGACACCAACTGTGAGGCCTCACCCAGAGTCTCTGATCTGCAGGTCTGCTCTGGAGCCTGAGAACCTACATCCCACTTATTCCCAGCCAGCATAGATGCTGCTGCTATGGGATCCATTAGTGTTGTAATGGTTTGTTTCATGGTACTGGAGATTGAACAGGGCTTCATGCACACTAGGTGAGCACTTTACCACTGAGCCACATGTGCAGCCCTTTTTGCTTTTCATTTTGAGACAAGGTCTCATTAAGTTGCCAAGACAGGGCTTGAATTTATGGTCTTCCTACCTCAATCTCCTGAGTAGCTGGGATTGCAGCCTTGTGCCATCATGTCCAGCTCTCAGGTCAGATCTTGCAGATGATGTGCCTGCATTTAGTTACTTTTCTCATTGCCAATACAAAATACCCAGTGCTGAAAGTTAAAGGCAGGAAGGTGTTAGTTTATCGTCATTTGGCTCCAAGGCAGGGTCACCTTGCAAGGGGCATGGCAGAGGAGAAACTGTTGATAGTGGGCAGAAGGCAGGAAGGCAGCAAAGAAGCGAGCAGCCACAGTAGCCCTCTTTCTGTTCCTTACAGCCAGGCTGCCTGCTCTTAGGGTGGGTAGCTGTCACACCAGTGTGAGCCTTCCAATTATCCCACCCAGAAATAAGTCAAACCAGTTGGTGAATTGATTTATTAGTCATATACCATTGATCCCAGCATCACACTTGATTCAGCCACCTCCGAAAAGCCCCACCTGTGACTGCGGGAAGCTTTAGGGCAGGAGCCATAACAACCTGTTTGCTAGTCCCTTTTTGTAAAATTTGCAGTTCGGTTTATTTTATTTTTATTTTTTGGTTTGTTTTCGGGGTGGCCTTGAACTCTATATACCTTAGACCTTTCCTGTTTCAGTTTCTCAAGAGCTGGGGTTGTAGGTGTGCACTACCATAGCCAGGCATTTCTTTGGTTTTTAGGTTTACCTTTCAGGGGTTCCTTTTTAGCTGTTCTTTATATAGTGTTTTAATGCGTTTCTAGGCTAGTCACTGAACATACATTCACTGTGCTCAGAGATGACCACCAAGCACTCCCTGCTCACTTTTGATGGTATAATCCCAGTCCTCAGCCCGATAATGGGTGGCAAGACAGCTGGCACAGAACACACCAGGACAGCCTCTTGTAGTTTCAAGCCGGTCACTGCCTGGAAGGACAGTGACCCTTTTCCCCCCACTTTCTGGCTAAGGAGGGAAGATATCAGGTAAGGGTGTCACCTCTGCTGCCTGACCCCAGTCCTCATCGCTGTTCCCTGCAGTAGCCTCCCCAGCAGGCCCTTCCGCTGTCCAGCCCAGGTTTGCCTTGGACTCAACAGCAGCCCTGCCTTGGCCTCTGTAGAGCTGGAATTACAGGCATGTGCCGAGGTACCTGGCCACACCAAACAGTTGACATTACTTATGCACGTCAGTTTCTTTTTATTAATTAAATTTATTGGTATATTTTAGGCACACATAATGATCATATTCGTGGTACCTCAGTTTCTAAGGGGATTGTACAACAGAATTTTTATTTGTTATTTTAATTAAATAGTTACATATTATATAAATTAATGAGATATGAATACAAAGTGAAGATTGCTCCTGTGAAAATTAACCTGGTTTGGAATGACCTAATAAGACAAGTTGTTAAAAATAATCACTGTTCGTTTGGGTGTAGATGATACAGCAGAGACGTAAAAAGTAACAAAAACCTTTGAGAGATTCAGCAGTCATGGCCTATTTGTATTTAGCTCACGTGCACTTCACAGAAACCAAAATTAGAATCAATAGTGATACATTTTGAGTTGGATCTATGCAGGAAGAAAATGAGAGTCCAACCACTAGACTCATCCTCAAGCAGAAAGACTTGGTCTTACATCAAAAGTGAGTGCTTATGTGTTTTAGTGTTTTGAGTTAAGGTAAATGTCTCTAAAGTATGTATTTTTTTTCATAGTTCTATGTAATTAACTTTAGGTCAACCATCAAATTACTTTAGTCACAAGTCACATCAGCTACATAGGCTTTTACTTCATAAAGGTTCCCTCCTTTCTGTCTCTCTCTGTCTCTGTCTCTGTCTCCCTCTCTGTCTCCTTCCTTCCTTCCTTCCTTCCTTCCTTCCTTCCTTCCTTCCTTCCTTCCTTCCCCTCTCCTTCTCTCCTTCTCTCCTTCACAGTACTATAGATTGCACCGTAACTGACTGCCATCCCTGCTCCTTTTTTTCACTGTGACATAGGATTTCACTGATAGGCCAGGCTGGCCTCGAATTTGTGATCCTCCTGTAGAGGGTTACAAATATGTGCCTCTGCATCCAGCTTTACTTCATAGCATTTTTGATGGATTATACAAAACAACTGATACCATGCCTGGCATAGTAAAAGCCAGGCATGGTCTTCAAACACAGCAGCAGTTTTGGAAGGAACTAGGTGTCTTCTTATTCCCGTGTCATAGATGCCACATCAGGTGGAGAGGTTGTAAAATCACACCCCAGTTGGTGGCAGAACCAGATCCTTTGGTATGCGGGTCCCCCCACACCGAGCAGTGTTGAGTCCACTGGGCCTGCAGCGTAAAGCTGCTGAACTTGACTGCCGTGTGGACCTGTTAGCTCGCATGCATGTATCCTTGTGTAAGGTAAGTCAAGGTCTACAAAGAGTACCATTTAAATGACTTCACTTGTCCTTATTTCATTTTATTCCTCATTCCTGTATCATCCTCTGAATAGTTTATATTAAGAAGACTTTTTGAGTCTTAGAAGAAATTTTAAATTTATTCAGCTGTCACCAGATAGGCAAAGAAAAGGATAAATAAAAACCTACTAAGGAATGATATTTCAAAGGGCTGCCTTGCAGATGGAAGCTAAGCATAATTTTTAATCCAGAAACATATTTGGAGCCCATGTTCGTCTGCTTTTCAAGAAATTCTACAATATAATCAAAGTTCTTTTTTTTTTACACAAAAGTAATTTTTAAGTTTATAGTTATTCCAACCATTTGCTGAAGAGTCGGTTTGATCTCAGGTGGCTAGCACGTCAAGAATGACAAAATCTGAAACATGCATGGTTTAATGGCAGATTGTTGCATTCTAGAAAAAAATTTACATTTTTGAGATGGGAAAATACTGCAGTGCAGTTGTTCTTTAAGTATTGGGGATTGAACCCAAAGTCTTTACAATGAGCTATATCCCTGGTCTTTTATATTTTGTTTTGAAATAGGGTCTTACTAAGTTGTCCAGGCAGGAGTCATACTTGCAGTCCACCTGCCTCAGCCTCCGAGTGCTGAAATGACAGCAGTGTGCCTCCACACCCAGCTTTTCAAACTTCTTTGATCACAATACAGGGCAAGGGAATACATATTACTGCAGTCAAACTATAGAAATTTCATGAAATAGTCATTTCATATACATTTGAATATTTTATTCTATTGCATTTTTAAAAAATCTATTCATAATTCATTAATTCTACTAACTGCTAAGCCCTAGTTGTGCCAGGTGGTTTGAAACAACACACTATTCTAGAGAGAGAGAGACTTAAGAGTTCATTGCAATTTAATTAGGAAATTTGGTGGGTGTGAGATCCTAGCTGTTCAGGAGACTGCAGTAAGAGGATCACAAATTTGGGGCCAGCCTGGGCAGCACAGCAAGACAGTGTCTGGAAGGAATTATAAGTCTGAGACATTTTGTAGCTACATGGGTGCACCTTGAGACCATAATCTTAAGTGAAATAAATGAGACACACATGTGTGAATACCACATTGTTTCTCTGGTGTGAGAAACTGAAAGTGTAAATAAGGACCAAAAGGTATCATAGATACTGGGAAATGGGAAGAAAATGTTCAAATGAGAAGGGGAACAAGGGACGGAGTAGGGGGAAGGAAAGAAGGAACAAAGAAAAAAAGAATAGAATGGAAATAAAGCTTTTGTATACAAGGGGTTACAGGGGAGGGGATGGGGAAAAACGAAGCAAGATAGATCCGGTGTAGGTACAGATGCCCTATGATGAATGTTATCATTATGTGTATCTAAAATGTATTAATAAAAGAAAAGAATGCGGGCTGGGGATTTAGCTCAGCAGCATAAGCATCTGCCTGGCAAGTGCAAGGTCATGAGTTCCATTCCCAGTATCGAAAGAGAGAGAGACAGAGACAGAGACAGAGAGAGAGACACACACTAAGGATGTAACTCAGAAGTAGAACACTTACCTCCATGGATGAGGACATGATTTCAACCCCCAGGACAGGGAGAGAAGATGGATTATTAGCCTGTTGTAGAAATTATACCTGTAGTCCCAGCTACCAGGGAGGCTGAGTCAGGAGAACTGCTTGGACTCATGAGTTTGAGACTAGCCTGGGCAACATAGTAAGACACTGTTTCAAGGAAAAAACAAAAAACAAAACAAAAAAACAGAAAGAATGAAAAAAGAAATTTGGCTGGTCAACTTGACAGAATACTAAAAATTAGATGTGGTGGATTTAAACTGGATGTGATTGTACCCAACTGTAGTTCCAGTTCTCAGTTGAGAAGCTGAGGCAGGAGGATTATAAATTTGAGGCTATCCTAGACTATGTAGACTGTCTCAAAACAAATACAAATACATGGTAGATTTAATCTAAGACTTTCACTATTATTAATGGATAAGAGTGAGAAAAAAAATCAAGAAAAACCAATTTTCTAGAAAACCATTAGTCAAGTATCTGACTTCTTCCCTCACACATGCTGAAATATAATTCTTGGAGATCCAGAAAGTTCTAAGACCCTGACACTGGTATTAGGATATAATTGCACCCAGCACATTTAACAGGACCTTGTGCTATAGGTACTGTGCACACAGAAGTAGAGTAGGAATCGGTGCCGAGAAATCTTATAACTAGAAGGTAGATAAGGTGGCACATGCTTTAATCCCAGCACTCTGAGAGACTGAGGCACTAAAAAGTTTGAGCCCAGCCTGGGTCACATAGTGACTTAGCGAGACCTTGCCTCAAAAAATAAATCTACAGGCATAGTATGTGCTTAGCTGTCAGCTCAGCACTTGGGAGGCTGAGACAAGAGGATCGCCATGAGTTTGAGGCCAGCCTGAACTACAAAGTGAGACCCTGTCTCAAAAAACCTAAATAAACAAATAAATTTAAATACAAAGGGCCGAAGAATATAGCTCAGGCAAGGGCCCTGGGTTCAGTCTCCAGTATGGAAGAAAAAAACCAAAAGCACCAACAACAAGCCACCTTAACTAGTGGCTACTGTGACCATCATTTCATCATCTCACAAAAGAGGACAATAGTTCCCAGCGGTGACCTATGTAATCAGAAAAAGTTCAAAAACCTATCTAGGTTGGCAATAGATTGTTTTTCTAAGCTTCATTTGTCTGAAAGCTTCAGCTTTATCAGTAAAGTCTTGCTGATAAAGTGCTGGACTTGTAGATGAACAAATCTCATTTCCTTCTAGTCTAGGTTGCTGTCCATGTTCACTGGGAAATTTAAGGTGCCCCATTTAATTAAAAACCTTATCTTCTCCTCCAATGAAAAATAAATTATAGGACCCATTCCTTGCTTATCTCCGTAGATGCGATTTATCGATACACAGTAATGATTAAAACACTGCAGAGACTTGAGTTAACGTGAAGTGCTATTGTGTCTTGTTTCGAAAGTTACGACTGCAGATGTGGAGATCATAATCTCCATGATTGTGCTATGACTCAATCCTTGAAAATTCTAATAATATGAATCTCCCCTCCGTGATTTTCAGCCATGCAAGAGCAGCTCAGCACACCAGGCTTGGAGCAGGCACTAACAACACACAGTCGGTGTCCTCTGGGAGCAAGGCAGACAAACACTAATGATTGGGATTCGTACTGTCGTGGAGTGGGGTTACAAAAAAGAAAGCCACTGATTCTCTTGGGGAGGATTTGGGGTTCTCTGTGAGTGAAATCAGTGTAACAAAACCCTCACCTTCGAGGAGCTTAAGAGTATAAACGTGACGACATTTGAATGAACCAACAAATAAGGTAAGTACAGATGAACACTTGTAGGAGCCAGAGGAGGATCTGTCACACACATCCAATTGGAATGAAAGCATTCAACATGGGAAGAAGAATGCACCCAAAAGCAAGGAGGCAGGGAACAGTAAAGGAGCCATTGACTGCAAGTAGGGAAGTGGCAGGATCTGGTGCTAGGTGAGGTGGTACACACTTGTAATCCCAGCTACTTGGGAGGCTGAAGCAGGAGGATTCAGAGTTTGAGCCTAGCCTAGGTAACTGAGTGACTAGAGACCCTGTACCAAAATAAAAAATAAATAGAATGCAACTCAGTGGTAGTGCTTTCCTAGCATGTGCAAGGCCCTAAGATGAAGCCCCAGCACTACCAAGAAAAAAATCTCTCTGGTAGCATGATCATGGTTCCGTGGGGATCCAGTCTGATGGGGGAGTGCCAAGTGAGCAGACTGCTCAACACATCTCACAAAGTCAGCATTCTTAATCCTGCTGGGTGAGGACATGATTGCGACTGTAGTGTGACAGTGTGACTCTGCTCTTACTGGCTGTCAACATTTCTTCTTCTGATGACAATGTCCTTTAGGAAACCCTAACCTCCCCTGCTTCATATGGGCCTGGATGGCTGGCTGTCACACTGCCCCTTCTTCCCCAAAGGTGGGCATATAACCAAAGTGCCAGGATGACAGGAAAAAAAAAATAAAGCTGTTGCTGTTTTATTGTTTGTTTGTTTTTTGAAAAGCTAAGAAATCATTTCCTGAAAGATGCCCACCTTTCTACCACTCAGCAGTTAGGTTTGATCCTAACCCTGTCCATTTTCCTTTCCCTATCACAGCAAGGGGAATGGCAGACCACTCAGCTGAGTCGTGTGGATTAGACACTGGAGCAAAACCGGGGCTCTGCATTCCTGGGAAAAAGAAGAAATGACTTTTGGCCTGGATACAAATGTTAAGGGATATGGCACCTGAATTATAGAGATCATCCAGACAGAAGTACTGGGTCCACCGCTCTTGTGGTTTGTCAGTGTCTCTTAAGATTTTAAAAGTGCAATGCGCATTTTAATCTACCCCATTTTTCAAATCTCCTCTTTGTTGCAATGGTCAAGGGCTTTTTTTAGTTTTTTACCTTCATCTTTTCCACAGCTCATCTTCCTGCTAGTGTGTGTGTGCCACCTAGTGATGGTAATTGGTTCTGCTTACCTTTTAGAGAAGTACAGAGCTTTGCACACAGCCCACACGGTGCAGGGGAAGGGAGGCAGGTAGGGCAGATCGGGTGCTGCTGAGAAGATTCTAGAAGGAACACTCAAACAGAGTGAAGACACGGACTTTGTAAGCGCATGGCAGGTACGATAACAATTTTCTATTCCTGTCTTCCATTTTCCAGCCTCTCAACAAAACAACAAAAAGCAATAGGTGGTTTGTTTGCAGGGGCAAGGAAACAAAGAAATGGAACAAGCATGAGGACTGTCTATAAAACTCTGGCAGTATTGGCACTCCATAGTTGTACTAGTTTACTTTCTCATCAGTGATGTTAAAGAATTCTTTTTTTCCCCACGTTCTTGCCAGCATTTGTTATTATTTGATTCTTTGGTGATAACCATTCATTCTAGAGTAAGATGGTATCTCTTTTAATTTGCATTTCTCTAATGACCAGGAATATTGAACATTTTTCATTTATTTGTTGACTGTTCAGGAGCATTATATATTTATTTATTTTTGGTACCAAGAATCAAACTCAGGACATCATGCTTGCCGGGCAGCAGAAACTTTTTAATCTGATATGATCCCATTGGTTGATTCTTGGTATTACTTCTTGTGCCATGGGTTCTGTTAAAAAAGTCCTTGCCTATGCCTATGTCTTCAAGAGTTTTACCAAGTTAATTTTCCAGAAAATTAAATGTTTCTGTGTTAACAATGAGATCACTGATCCATTTTGACTTTAGTTTAGAACACAGTGAGGTATATGAGCCTAGAGTCAGTCTTCTGCATGTGGCATCCAAGTTTCTTTCTTTTTTTTGTTGGTATTGGGAATCGAACTCATGACTGCACGCTTGCAAGGCAGGCGCTTATGGCGCTGAACTAAATCCCTAGCCCGGCATCCAATTTTTTCAGCACCATTTATTTTTATTTTTTTAAATCCATTTTATTTCTAAAATAAAAAAAAATAAAATTTCAAAACATGTCAGTCAGGGGGCAACAATGATACATACATTGCACATTGTCATCCCCAAATCATTCACCCAGAGCACAAGGCATCTACATTCAGTTGTCCTAACAATACCAGCACAAATCTTTCTCTTCAGTGAACTCAGTATATACATATATATGTATATATACACATACATTATTTCAGTTTCTCAAAACAGACAATACGATGTTTACACATGCATGTCTTATTTATCTAAGTTATGAGTATAGTGTCAAGTTGCATCCATTTACCTATAAAAGTCTCTAGTTTATCCTTCTTTATGGCTGAGTAGTACTCCTTTGTAAAAAAAAGACCACATCTTTTTTATCCATTCCTCAGTCGATGGCATTTAGGTTGTTTCCAAGATCTGGCTATTACAAATTGTGCTGCTATAAACATGGGTGCACATATATCACTGTTATGGATTAAAAACTGGTGGTCAACTTAACGCTAGCTGGATTGCATCACCATGCTGTTGAGTGTAGATGTTTCACTTTAGGAAGGTTGCCAGCATAAACGGAGAAGGAGAAGGAAAAGGAGAAGGAGAGGAGAAGGAGAAGGAGAAGGAGAAGGAGAAGGAGAAGGAGAAGGAGAAGGAAGGGCGTGGATGTGTTGAAGGGCATTGAGGCATTAGTGCGTTGAGGCATTGTGGGTTCTCCTACGTGTTGCTGTTTGAGCCATTGGTTCTCCTGGAGAAGCTCTGGCCCTCACATCGAGCATTGCTTCCTGGCTCCGGAGGGGAAGACGTGTGCTGCTTGGTCTCCAGGATGAACTTGTCACGCTGGCTTCCTGGCCTGTGCTTGTTGGAGGAGGAGCTTGGGGCCTGCATGTCGCTGAGGATGGCTGTGGTACTTTTCAGGGCAGCCCTGGTCCTGTGTGACTTCTCGGCTCCAGTGTAGAACCCTCAACCTACCAGCATAGCTCCTCTACCCTGCTGGCATAGACTTCCTAGTTTCCACCGCTGACCTTTGGGCCTTCCCAGCACGGATCCGTAAAAGAGACTGGCATGAGTCCTTCTTGTGGGCTCTAGACCTCCAGTTGGACTCGTGGGAGGCATTGTCATGAGCTCTGGGTCTTCATCTGGGTTCATGTTGGACATTGCTATGGGTTTCAGGCCCTTGCCTAAATATTCTGTGTCTTTGGTGTTGTGGATAGATTTTCTGCATTTTCTTGTGTTAACTCTGGATGACCATCATAAAATAATATTATAAACTCCATGTCCTGATTCTAATTGTTCTCTGCACAACCCCTCACTACAACAATCACTGTGATATGATGTTTTCAATTCTCTTTTTTTTTTTTTCTTTTTTTTGGGTGCCAGGGATTGAACTCACGACCTCACGCTTGCCAGGCAGGTGCTTAAGCCACTGAGCTAAATCCCTGGCCCAATTCTTTTGGAAAGATCAGAACAGTAATAGCTGGGTTGAATGGGACCTCTGGTCCTAGTTTTTTGAGGAATCTCTACACTGATTTCCACAGTGGTTGCACCAGTCTACTCTCCCATCAACAGTGGAGAAGGGTTCCTTTTTCCCCATAGCCTCTCCAGTATTTGATATTGGTTGATTTCTTGATGATAGCCATTCTCTCCGGGGTGAGATGGAATCTCGGTGTTGTTTTAATTTGTATCTCTTGAATGACCAGTGATGTTGAAATTCTTTTACATATTTATTTGCTGTTTTATTTCTTTTTTTTGTTTTGTTTTGTTTTTTTTTTGGTACTGAGGATTGAACTCACGACCTTGTGCTTGCCAGGCAGGCATTTAAGCCACTGAGCTAAATCCCCAGCCCTGCTGTTTTATTTCTTCATCTGAGATGTGTGTATTCATCTCAGATGCCCATTTTTGGATTGAGTTTTTAAATCTGGGTGGACTGATTTTTTTTTTTTTTTGAGTTTTTTATATGTTCTCTCTGATGAATTGACCATTCCATTTCTAAAGTTCTGAAATGGCCAACAAACCACAGAAAGAATTCTCTTTAGGCGCCTGTTTGAAACCAGCAGCTACAGCGATCTGCTGGCTTTGCTTCAGGGCCATTCTTTATATGTTCTCGATAGTAATCCTTTGTCTGAGGTACAGCTGGCAAACATTTTCTGCCATGTTGTGGGCTGTCTGTTCACCCTGTTGGTGGTTTCTCTTGCTGTGCAAAAGCTTTTCAATAGGGTGAGATCCCAGTTGTTGATTCTTTGTGATAGTTCCTGTGCAATCTGGTTTTTGTTCATAAAGTCTTTGCCTACACCAATGGCTTCAAGAGTTTTACCTACTCTATCTTCCAGCAGATTTAATGTTTCTGTTTTAATATTTAGATCTTTAATCCATTTTGGTTTTAGCTTGGTATGTGGTAAAAGATATAAATCCAGTTTTAATCTTTGGCATGTGTAGAGCAGCATTTATTAAAGAGGCTATCTTTCTTCCAGTGAATGTATTTGCCACCTTTGTCAAAGATAAGGTGATAGCAAGGCACAGTTGTGCATGCCTGTAATCCCAGCACTCAGGAAGCTACAAAGTGATTTCAAGGTCAGCCTGAACTACAGAGTGAGACCCTGCCTCAAAAAAAGATAAGGTGGCTTACTGTGTCTGGAGTTGTTTCTGCATCTTCTAATCTGTTCCACTGATTTTTGAATCAGTTTTTTTTTTGCCAGTTCCATGCTGTTTTTATTACAGCAGCTTTATAGTATAATTTCAAGTCAGGGATTGTGATGCCCCCTGTCTTGTTTTTGTTGCCCAGGATTGCTTATGCTATTCTAGGTCTCTTCTGATTGCAGAGGAATTTTAGAATGTTTTCTCAATTTTGTGAGATATGCTATTGAAATTTTGATTGGGATTGCACTGAATCTGTATAACAGTTTTGGAAGGATGGCCTTTTTCACTATATTGGCTCTTCCTATCCAAGAGCACAGAATATCTCTCCATTTTCTAATATCTTCTTCAGTCTCCTTTTTCAGAGTACTGTGGTTTTCAGTGTCGAGGTCTTTTACATCCTTTGTTAGATTGATTCCTAGGTGTTTCATTTTTTGGGGTGCTATTGTGGAATATATTATTTTCCTGATTTTTTTTTCAGTGAGCTTGTTATTCATGTACAGGGATGCTATTGATTTCTGAGTGTTGACTTTGTATCCAGCTACATTCCTGAATTTGCTTAGTAAATCTAGAAGTCTTTTGGGCTGGGAATTTAGCTCAGCAGTGTAAGTGCCTGCCTGGCAAGCATGAGGTCATGAGTTCGATCCCGGTACCCAAAAACAAACAAACAAAACAATAATCCAGCTCTTTGGACTGCTTGTGTCCAATTACCCACAAAAAATCTAGAAGTCTTTGGGTGGAGGTTTTGGGTCTTTATTAAGTAGAGTATCATGTCAACTGCAAATAACAATAGTTTAACTTCTTCCTTTCCTATCTTTATTCCTTTGATTTCTTTCTCTTGTCTAATTGCTCCACCTACAGTTTCCAGGACTATGTTGAATAAGAATAGAAACATTGGACATCCTTGTCTTATTTGTGATTTTAGAGAGGAAGTTGTCAGTTTTTTGTCTAAATAATATGATGCTGGCTGTTGATTTGTAGTAGATGGCTTTTATCACATTGAGTTAATGACCATCTATTCCAATTTTCTGTAGGATTTTATCATGAATGTGTGCTGGACTTTGTCAAAAGCTTTTTCTGGTTCTATTGAGATGATCATATGATATTTGTCCTTGGCTCTATTAATATGATGTATCATATTTATGGATTTACATATGTTGAACAGTCCCTATATCCCTGGGATGAATTCTGTGGGAGGCAACTCCAGTGACTCCCTTGGAATCCAAAACAGTTGCTGTGACTTTGATTATTTGGAGACTTATTTTCTTATACTGATATGTAAAAAGCTGGCCAGAGTATTTCCTTTTCTCTTTAATTGGCTCTAAGCATTACAAGTAAGGCTAGCCAAGGTGCTAACATGCAATTTCTGTAGCCAACCGGCAGTCCTGTTTCCTCAAATAGTGTTCTCCTTATAATACAGATAAGTACAGGATATGAACAGATAAAGTAAAAGATATGAATATGTTAGAGCCAGTAGCTCCAGGAATGTCAACTGGGTACAAGCCTCAAAATGAAGAGGCTATGACTCCCCAGGGCACAAGAGTTTGCATATCAAAACCAAAGCAACAGCCCCCAAAACAATTCCATTGCTACTAAATTGGATTATGTAAATTGATCTTTCTACATATCTTTATCTCTGCAATTTACAGAGATGCCAATCTTGCACCTGGCCAGCCAGCTCAAGTTACTCAGCCATCCTCACTGTCACTCATCCCTGAGCCACCCCCCTTCTTACAAGATAATAAATGCTGGGAGAGGCCTAGGATCAGGGCCTTTGTCCACATGTCCTCAAGGGGATTGGATTTAGGGCCCCTTGGCTGCCCTTCACTTGGAATATGTCTTGGTGTTTTTATTCTTGACATGGGTTACATTGGTGGTGGTAGATTGAAATTACCTTGCTGGGATTCCAATGACTTCTCAATGGGATTAAAAATATAACTTTTTGGATTTTGAGGAAGACTAAAAAGAAGATTACAATACTTGGATGACTGAACTCGATATTGGCATTTACAATAAATTCCACTTAAACATGGTGTATAATCTTGATGATTTGCTGCATTCTGTTTGCCAGTATCTTATTAAGGATTTTTACATCAGTGTTCATCTCAGCACCACTTATTAAAGAGCTGTCTTCCCTCTAGTGCATGGATTATACCCCTTTGTCAAAGATCAAATAGCTGAATGTGCACGGGGTTGTTTATGCTTCCTCTATTTTGGACTATTGATCTACAAGCCTGTTTTTGTGCCAGTACCGTGCTGTTTTTATGACAGTATCTTTGTAGTATAATATCATATCTGTGATTATGATATCACCTATTTGCTTTTGTTATGTAGGACTACTTTTGCTATTCTGGGTCTCTTCTTGTTCCATATGAATTTTAGGATTGTTTTCTCTAGATCTGTGATAATGCTCTTTGTGTTTTGACTGGAATTGCATTAAAGCTGTATATCAGTTTTGGAAATAAAGTCATTTTGATTATATTGGTTCTGCTTATCCAGGAACAGGGGATATCTTTTCACTTTCTGATATTTTACCTAACTTTGTTTTTCAGAGTGATAAAATTTTCATTGTAGAGGTCTTCCACTTTCTTGGTTAGATTAATTACTATGCATTGAATTTTTCTTGATACTATTGTGAATGATATTAATTTCCTAATTGGTTTCTCAGTGAATTCATTATTAGTGTATACAACTTTATTTATTTCTGTGTGTTTATTTTGTATCCAGCTACATCGCTGAATTTGGCTATTGATTTTAGAAGTCTTTTGGTGAAATATTTTAGGTTTCATAAATAGAGAATTGTGTCATTTGCAGATAATGACACTTTTCACTTCATCCTTTCCTACATATGTCACTTCTATTTCTTTCTCTTTCCCGACAGCGCTTGCTAATGTTTTGGGGACTGTGGTGAACAGGAGTGATGACAGTGGATATCCTTGTCTTTTTCCTGATGTCAAAGGGAAAACTGTTTTTTTCCCCATGTAATGTGATATTGGAATGAGGTTGCTCATAAATGTCACTTATCAGATTGAGATAAGGTCCTTCTATACCTATTTTCTTCAAGGTTTTCATCTTGAATTCATTGGATTTTGCACAGGTCTTTTTGGCATCTATTGAGATGATCGTGTGATTTTTGTCCTTGCTTCTGTTTGTGTGATAAATTGTATTTTTTGATTTGTGTATGTAGAACCACCCTTGCATCCCTGGGATGAAGCTTACTTGATCATGATGCATGATCTTTTTGATGATTTGTTGCAGTCCATATGCAAATATCTTGTTGCAGAATTTTGCATCCAGGTTCATCTATGTTAGAGAGATTGGCCTATGGTTCTCTTTTTTGGTTGGATCCTTGTCTGGTTTTGGGATCTAGGTAATGCTAGTTTCCAGGTGTGATTTTAGAAATATTCCTTTCTTCTAAATTTCATTAAAGAGTTTGAGGAGTATTAATGATAGTTTTTTTTTTCCTTAAGTTCTTGTAGAATTTGGCAGTGAATCCATTAGGTCCTGGGCTTTTCATAATTGGAATATTTTTATTATTGCTTCAATGTCAGTGTCTATTTTTGGATTAATCAGAATTTATGTCTTCTTAGTTCAGTTTTGGTAATTTATTTGTATCTAGGAACCTCTCCATTCTTTCTGAATTCTAATTTATATAACATACGTTCGTGTATGTTGTTAGTTTTCCAGATTTTCGTAGTGCCCATTGTGAGTTCAACTTTTTCATTTTTAATTGCATTGATTTATGTCTTTTCTTTTTTTTGGTAAGAGTGACTAAGGGTTTGTGTATTTTGCTTTTTCATTCAAAGAACTAGATCTGCAATATCAAACAAACAAACAAAACCCCAAAAAATGGGGCTGGGTATTTAGCTCAGTGGCTTAAGTGCCTGCCTGGCAAGTGTAAGGTCGTGAGTTTGATCCCCGGTACCAAAAAAAACAAAAACAAAAACAAAACAAAAAAAAACCAACCCCCCCAAAACAAAAACAAAAAAAACAGCTCTGCAGTTCATTCATTTATTGTTTTGTATTTTTTTCTGTATTTCATTGATTTTTGCTCTGATCTTTATAATTTCTTCCTCATAAAATCAAGATTGGTCTTGTTTCTCTAGGACCTTGAAATTATTTATGTGAGCTTGTTCTGTTTTTCTGATGTGGGCATTCACAGCAATATACTTCCCTCTTAGGACTGCTTTCTTTGGGTCCCATGAGTTCTGGTATGTTGCACTGTCATTATCATTTAATTCTAGGAACTGGCTTATTTCTTCCTTAATTTCTTCTGTGATCCAATGATTATTCTGAAGTATGTTATTTAATTTCCATATGTTTGCATAATTTCTGTAGTTTGTTTTGCCATTGATTTCTATGTCTTTACACTGACCTGATAATATGCATAGTAAAATTTCAATTCTTTTGCATTTACCTAAAGGCATGCTTAATTAGCTAGTCATGGTCTATTTTAGAAAAAGTACTATTGTAGTGAAAAGAATGTATGTTCTCTTGTTGGGTGAAACACACTCTTTCTATATATATATTTATTAAGTCCATTTGTTTAAAGGTTTGGTTCAACTGTGATATTTGTTTGTTGATTTTTTGATTAATTGAGCTATGAGGGGTATTAAGATCCCCTACTATAATTGTGTTGATGTTTATCTGATCTTTTATGTCCACTAGTGTTTGCTTTATGAAGTTGGGTGCACTGTAGTTTTGTGCGTATATTTTTATCATTGTTATCTCTGCCTGTTGAAAAGTTCCATTAGCCAATATGTAGTGTTCTTCTTTGCCTCTTTTGATAAACTTTGACTAAATGTCTTTGTCCAAAAATAGGATAGCTGCTCCTGCTTGTTTTCTGGTTCCTAGTGCATGGGGTAATGTTTTCCATCCTTTGATTTTTTTAGTCTATGAATTTCTTATTGGGTTAAATATGTTTCTTGTAGGCAGCATACCATTGGGCTTTCTTTCTTGATCCATTCTGCTAATCTGTGTCTTTTGATTGGTGAATTGAAACCATTCACACTGGTAGTTATAACTGATACGTATCAACTTATTCGTGACATTCTATTGCTTTCCTGTTGTTTATTTCTCTTCTACCTATGTGTTTGTACTTCCTGGTGTATTCATTGTATTGGACATTTTGACATTGTTACTTTCATTGTCTCTTTCTAGGACATCATTGAGAATTTTTTTTTTTTTTTTGAGTGTTCATTTAGAAGTCTGTTACCAAGCACTTAGGAACCTTCGATTATTTATTCTCAAGTTTGTTTGCTAACTGCTGGCCATTTCTTTAGTTTACTAAGGAAAAAAGGATTTATTCAAAGCTAGCTCCAAGGAGCTATAACCATCAATAAGTAAAATACAAAGTTGTGGGAGCAGCACAGAGCTAGTACAGGTCTCAACATCTGCTTTCTTACTTTCAACCATCTTAGATCATTCCTTTTTCTAGTGGAATGGAGCCTGGGCTTCTGCCTTCTGGGATAGGCATCTGTATATTTTCACTTCTTTTAGGGTGAATGGAGGAAGTGTTGATTATGTTCTCAGCAGAAGGAACTCTGGAGAAATTGTATCTCTACAAGAAAAAAACCCACAACTTTTAAAGTTCTGTTTTGCAGTGCTAGTTTTAAAACTTGGCCAAGTTCTTTTGTTATGAGACAGAGCCAAGATTTTGCTATTTGACGTATACCTTGCCAATTAGCTTTACAGTTTCTCTGTCTCTGTCTCTGTCTGTCTGTCTGTCTGTCTGTCTGTCTTTTCCCTGAGATAGGATCTCTCTATGTAGTCCAGGCTAGTGTTGAACTCACTATGTAGCCCAGCTGACCTTAAATTACACAATCCTGCCTCAGCCTGCGGGAGTGTTGGGATTATAGGCGAGCACCACCATGCCCAGCTGGAATTTCTATTTTTAGTTTGTTGAGGAATCTCTACACTTAGCTTTATAGTGGTTATACTAGTTTACATTTCCACCAACAATGTAGAAGGGCTCTTTTTTCCCCACCTTGCCAAAATTTCTTGATTTTTTTTTTTTTTTTTTTTTGTTCATACGGTGATAGTTATTTTTGGGGGAGTAAGATGAAATCTCAGTGTTTTAGTTCGCATTTTTAAATCTCAAAATATGTTGAACATTGTTTCATTTGTCCATTTATGCTTCTTGTTTGAGCTGTCTATTCATTTTGTTTTTTTATTTTCTCATCAGTTTTTTTGCCTTTTTCTTTGTTATTATTATTATTTTTGTTTGTTTTTGGTACTGGGAATTGAACTCAGGACCTTGTGTTTGCTAGACAGGTGCTGTGTCACTGAGCTACATCCCCGGCTCAGAAAATCGTTGCCCATACCTGTATCTTCAACAGTTTTACCTAGTTTTTTCTCTTCCCTTGAGTTTTACCTATTTTACCTTTCAGCAGATTCAGCATTTCTGTTTTAATATTTAGGTCTTTGATCCATTATAATTATTTTAGTATAGGGTGAGAGATACAGGTCTAGATTCATTTTTCTCCAGGTGGATAGCCAGTTTTTCCAGGCTGGCACCATTTATTAAAGAGGCTACCTTTAAAATTTTTTAAATTAATTAGTTTATTATTATTTTGGTTGAGACAGAGTCTTGCAATGTAGTTCTGTCTGGCCTTAAACTCACTTTGTAGTCCAGGCTGACAATTGTCCTGCATCAGCCTCTCAAGTGCTGAGATTGTGGGTGTGTGTAAACAACTTTTTTTTAGCGTGTGTTTTGGGGGGTGGGCCCTTTGCCAAAGATCCGGTGGCCAAATGTGCCTGAGGTTTCTTCTGAATGCTCTATTCTGTTCCGTTGTTTTACACATCAGTTTTGTGCCAAAATCATGCTGTTTTTTTTTAATCACTATAACTATGTTTTATAACTTAAGATCCAGACTTGTGATGTTTCCAGCTTTGCTCTTGTTGACTAGGATTACTTTTACTATCCTGGGTCCTCTTCTGCTTCTGTTTGAATTTTAGGATTGTTTTTCAATTTCTGTGAAAAATGTTGTTGGTGTTTTGATTGAGATCGCATTAAATATATGTATCAGTTTGGGTAATATAGACATTTTGACAGTATTGGTTATTCCTATTCAGGAATAGGGAATGTCTTGCCATATCTTCTGTCTTCTTCAGCCTGCCTCTCTGTCCTCCTTCTCTTCTCCTCCTTTCCCCTCTCCTCTCTTCTCCTCTCCTCTCCTCTCTTTTTTCTCCCCTCCCCTGCCCTCCTTTCCTTTCTCCTCCTTCCCTACCTCCCTCAGAATACTATAGTTTTCCTTATAGAAGTTTTTAACTTCCTTGGTTAGGTTATTAAGTCTTTAATTATTTTTGAAGTTGTGAATAGAATTATTTTTCTGATTTCTTTTTGTGGATTCATTGTTGGTGTACAGGAATGTGGCTGACTTTTGTGTACTTGTTTTATATCTTGCTACCTTCCTGAATTTGTTTCTTAGTTCTAGGAGTTGTTTGGTGGGGACTTGGGTGTCTTGCTGTGTAAAGCATCGTATCATCTGCAAATGAGGATAGTTTGAATTCTTTCTTTGCTGTGCACTTCCCTTTTTCTTTCTTTCTGTTGCCTGATTTCTCTGGCTAAAGTTTTGAGTGCCGTATTGTACAGGAATGGTAAGAATGGGCACCCTTGTCTTGTTCCTGATTTTACAGGATAGGTTTTCAGTTTTTCCTCCGTTAGTCTGAGACTGGCAGTGAGTTTGTCATAAATGGCTTTTCAGTTTGAAATAAAGTTCTTCTCTACCTATTTTTATCAGGACTGGATTTGGATTTTGCCATAGGCTTTTCCTGTATTTATTGAAATGATCAAGTGATTTTTGTCTTTGCTTCTGTTTACCTGATGGATTATATTTATTGATTTATATATGTAAAACTATCATTGAATTCCTGGGATGAAGCCCACTTTTTCATAATTGTACAATCTTTGATGATTTGTTGCATTCTGTTTGCTAGCACGTTATTGTGGATTTTTGCATCTGTGCTCATTAAAGATATTAACCTGTAGTTTTCTTTTCTGTTAAATTCTTGTCTGGTGTTACTATAATGGTAATACTAGCTTCCAGAAATGAGTTTGTCAGTATTTCTGGCCTTTCGATTTTACTGAAGAGTTTGAGGAGTATTGGCACTGGATCGTCCCTGAAGTTCTGGTAGAATCTGAGGGTGAATGAATCAGGTCCTCAGCTTTTCTTTGTTGGTAGAGTTTTTATTACTACATCTATTTTGTTGCCTGTTTTTGGCCTATTCAGAGTTTTTTATATCTTTTTGGCTTCATCTTAGAAATTAATATGTATCTAGGGATCTTGCTATTCTAGTTTCTTCAGTTTAAAGTAGTTCCTTCTAATTTCCTGGAGTGCAGTGGTATGAACTGTGATTTTGCCTTTTTTATTTCTAGTTGCATTGAGTTGCAATTTTAAAGTCCAGGCTTGCAACAACTCTGACTCAAACTGCTGTTCATTTGTCTTCTCAACAAAAGGTATATTCATGAAGAACCTAATCTTGTTGATAGGTTGTTTGAATTAGGAAGCGTGCTAAGTGTTGAGTGACAAAATCCTATATATGAAGAATGTGATGATACTCATGCTTACATTTGATCTGTAAAGTATTATAAGACAAAAGCCCCACTAAAGTGGGCAGGAAGAAGATTCTAAATCATTTTTTTTTGTGTGTGTGTGTCTTTATCTCATCTTTCCTTTTTTATTTATTCTTTTCTTTCTTTTTTTTTTAAATTGAGACAGGGTGTCAGTATGTAGCCCAGGCTGGCCTCAAACTTTCGGTGATCCTCCTGCCTCAAATTCCCCAGTGCTGGGTTTACAGGCATGCATCATCATGCCCAGCTATTTTCTGTCTAGTGGAAAGTTTTCTAGCTTCTTATTGAAGAAGTTATAAGAGCAATAGATATTATTGTTTAGGAAATTAGAATGTGGTATGTATGAGTGTGTACTTTTCATGTAATTCTAGAGAAGGGATGAAGAACTGGCTGCTCCCTAAAGGTATTTTCTTTTTCTTCTGGAAGATATAGCTATCCAAGAAGAGAACACTGTACATACTACTAAATGGTGAAACCAAGCCACAGTGGCCTGGCGGCCTGATCCTATGGGGAGGAACAGCAGGCTTTAGAACACACTGCTTGGCCTGAGCATAGGGAAGGGGATCGATCGCATTACTTCACTTCTCCACCTCTAGCTGTCTGGGGAAGGAGCTGCAGAAGCTAAGGTTGCTCTAATCAAATTGAGATAGGAAGTTTCTCCTCAGCTGTCCTCCCCCATTAGCATCAATCCCACTTTTCCTTTATCTCTTTGCCCATGCCTGAGCCTCCAACACGCACCATTCTAAAAGTGCCTCTCTTTTGTCACTCCTTACATGTTGTCTCTGTATTTTCACGCTGGACTGGTACAGCTGGCAAGACCCTTTGTGGCTTCCTTGCTGCTGTAGTGGGTATTGCTAACATGGTTGTCCCAGGAAATTTATAGTGTTGTTCAATCTTCTCTTAAGGGTCAGCTTCCTGGGTTTCAAACATCTGTCTTTTCATTAGTAAGTAACCACATTAATGGGAGCAGATTTTCACAGCAACTTTCATGGGGACAACATTTGGACCTGGTACAGTAAGAGTACATTTTCTTTGGAATTACACAGAACTGGACCCTGATCCTAGCTTCTGTATGTGGAAGCTCTGTGAGTTTTCTGAGCTAGGTTCCTGTCTGTACAATAGGGATGCCAAAAATTACCTTGCCAGGCTGCTACTGAATTATCTGTGCAATTACATACTAACTTCTTGCTCCATGTGTGTTAGCCTCCTTTTCTTTCGCTGGATTATAATCAACAAGTGACAAAATAAATGTGAAAGAGACTTTGCCATCTATAAAGCTCTGGGCTTTGCTAATTAAAAAATAGAAATAATAATAATAAAAGCACAGGTAGGTAGAAGAGGTTTGCCATTTTTATGATCTTTGAATTAGATCAACCGTTGTCGTGATCACATTTCAAAAACTACAGAAACCTTAATATGACAAGTCAAAATGCATTTGTTGGGCAGAACATTTTAAATAAGGCTTATCCTATAACTTCAGGCATGAAGTCTCTTATAAATACAGTCCTTGCTTTCAGCACTCATGGATATCTTTTATTTATTATTTTTAGTCATGGCTATCTTTAGAGCTCATCTCCATCTCCCCATGTTTGAATTGTCTTTTTTTTTTTTTTGGTACAGGAGATCGAATTCATGACCTTGTGCTTGCCAGGTGGGCGCTTATACCACGGAGTTAAATCCCCAGCCCTGTTTTTGTTTTTTTGAGACAAGGTCTACTCTATGTAGTTCAGCTGGTCTTGTTTCTGATAGACAATAACAAGAAGTTGTTATTGTTTGGCCCCACCTGTGCTGAGTTGGGCATTGCTACTTCCATTTGAGGACCACACCTCAGTAGCACTGTAAGAGTTAAAAAATGGTAGAAAGTGCTGGAAAATTGACCAGAATTATTTCTACTCTAAAACTGAAAATCACACGCTCTAATATTGTGCTGCTGTGCTAAAGGAAGAAGACACTGAAAACACTGCAGCCTCCAGAGGAGGAAGCAGCCCGCGGGAATGCCCACATGCACAAGGCCCAGCTGCAGATGTGTGGGAGTTAGGAATGAACAAGACTGTGTAAGAGCGCTGGCTGGCAGTTTGTTATAGAGAAGGCGAGGCCCCTCACCCACGCCTTTTCCTTTTGCCTTTGCTCTTCGGCCCTTACTTGCTACTGCTTGCAGCGCTATTTGTCAATAATAATTTACATCGGTCTTGTAGAAAAAAAAAATTTCTGAGACGGGGTTTCGCTGTGCAGGTCAGGCTTGCCTGGAACTCACTATGTATCCCAGGCTGGCCTTGGACTCACAGCCATACTCCTGCCTGGGACTCCCAAGTGCTGGATTACAGGTGTGTGCCACCACAGTTTCCTTTAGCGTTTTTTTTTTTTTTTTTTTTTTTTTTTTTTTTTTTTTTTTTTTTTTTTTTTTTTTTTTGGTCTTTTTGAGACAGGATCTCGCTATGCAGTTCAGGCTAGTCTTGAGCTCACTTTGTATCCTAGGCTGGTCTCGAACTTGCAACGATCCTCCTGCCTCAGCCTCCAGAGTGGTGGGATTACAGGCGTGAGCCACCACGCCAGCTCTCCTTTATAATTTGAAAAGCACTTCATATCACAGTATCACCTATCTTCTTCATGGTCTTTGCCTTGTTTGTCACAGGAACGCTTTAACAAGTATTACACGTATTAAAAAAAAACTGTGGTTCAAGAGTGAAGTAACCATCAAAGTAAAACTCCTGGCAGGCCGATTTTCTAGTTTCTGTAGGCGCTAAGATTGGGAGTGGCATCCTAGGATAACTGCATGTACCGACGCACTCCGAAGAGTCTTTTAAAGAACTGTCCCGGGCTGCGGTGTAACTCAGTGGTAGAAGTCTGGCCTGGCACGCGTGAGACTCTGAGAAAAAAATACTAGGGCCAGGAAAAAAAAATACTATATAAGTATTGACCAGGAAGAAGGAAGTCCCTCTCTGTCCCTAGTCCCTTGGAGGAGAAGTGTGTAGCTTCACCATCCCGCTAGATGAGGGCTTGACCAGTACAGCGGAGGAGCCTAGGGACTAACTCCCAGAGCCTCCTAGACGCCGCCTCCGGGCGCTCTGACCTGGCTTCCAGTTCGCTTAGCCTCGCTCCCTGGGCGCCACGTAACCGGCCCGAGCCCTGTGCCTCACGTGGTGGCCCGACCTTCGCGGTGGCTCCTTCCTCCTCTGCCCCGCCCACCCGCGGCTGCGGCAGTCCAGGCCCACGCCTCAGATTCCCCTTCCCGGGGCGCCCCGCGACCCTATCTTCCCCAGGGTATGTGGGACCTGCAGTGCAACTCTAAACTCCCGTTACGCTAGGCGAGGGCTTAATCTGGACCGCAGTAGCGGAGGAGCCGAGGAGCCACCATTCCCCCCGGCCCCGCCCCCGGGCGTCTTATTCGCTCCCGGGTCCCCGCCCTCCCTGGACCTGACCTCAGAGGTCCGGTCTCTCGCCATTTTATTGGCTCCCGGGACCCCGCCCTCCTCTGCTCCAGAGGCCCAGCTCCCCTCGGCCCCGCCCCAAGGCCCCGCCCCTAGATGTCTGATTCGCTCCCGGGACCCCCTGGAACCCGCCCCAGAGATCCCGCCCCCCCGGTATCTCATTCGCTCCCGGGACACGCGCACCGCGCGCACCCCTCATGTGGCTCGGAGCCCGGTGGGCCGTGCTTTCCTTGTTTGTGCGCGCCCCTCGAACTGCTTCGGCCTCCGCCATGAGTACTGGCACCTTCGCCGTGTCGCAGCCCCTCAATTACCGCGGCGGGGCCCGCGTGGAGCCGGCGGACGCCTCCGTCACGGAGCAGGCTTTCGAGCCAGCCACGGGTACGCGGCGGAGGCAGGGCGGGCAGGCATCTTTCCCCGAGTCGGTTGTTCGCTGCCCCGCGCCTTCCTCCGGGCGTCTGGGCCCGCAGCTGGAGGACGTCGCTGTCCTCAGCGGGTGGTCTCGAGTGGGCGGGGCCGCGGAGGAGGAGCGATGGGACCTGCTGGGGCTGTAGCTGCGCAGCGGCCTGAACGCCGGACTCGGCCTTGGGGCGGAAAGTTGCACCTGGAGTTCCAGAGCTGTGGGAGATTGCGGCGAGTGGCTTATAGTGCAAGGCCAGCCTGGGAAACGGAGTGACTTTGCGAGTCCCTGCCCCAAAATAAAAAGTAAAAAGGGCGGAGAGTGTAGCTCAGTGCATAAGAGAGATCTGCGGCAAGACGCGGAAGTGTTGCGGAGTAGGTGGAGGAGTGCTAGCTTAGTTTTTTTTGTTTGTTTGCTTTTTGAGACAGGGTCTTACTACACAGGCTGGACTTGAGCTCACTTTGTAGCCCAGGCTGGTCTCAAACTTGCAACTATCCTCCTGCCTCAGCCTCCTGAGTGCTGGGATTGCAGGCGTTGAAGGAGCGTGAATGTGAATTTGGTGTCTGTCTTCTAGTGCTAAAACACAGTATATCTACACAGGAATCAGAACTGGGAAATGAAAAAACTCGCCGTTCTAGCACCCCCTTCCCATGTGCTAAGGTGTAACTGACAAGGAGTTGTATATATTGAAAGTGTGCATTGTGTGATGTTTTACATACGTGTGGGTTTTGAAATGATTAGCACAACCACACTCATTAACAGATCTGTTGCCTCCATTACCCTTTTTCTTGGTAGTGAGAACATAAACATAAATTTTTTTTTTTTTTTGGTGTGTGTGTGTGTGTGTGTGGTATTGGGGATCGAACTCGAGAGCTCCGGCTTGCCAGACATGCCGCTGAGCTAAATCCCTGGCCTAAAGATACATTCTTGTTATGGGGTGATGGCATATCCTTGTAATCTCATCTCTCAGGAGACTGAGACAGGTGGATCACAGCGAGTTGCAGGCAAGCCTGCACTACATAACAAGACCCTGTCTCAAAACTAATTAGCAAATACTAAGCATACAATGCAGTATTATTAACTGTAGTCCCTTGTGCTGAATACTAGATCTCCACAATATATTTATCTCTGCCGAAATAGAACTTCTAAACTCCAATTCTTCATGTGTGGCCAGCTAAGGATGAAGAGGGGTTTTGTTTTGCTGCTTTGTATGGAATGTTTTTGGGGAGAAAATGTAAATGTTTTGTGGAGATAAGAAAGGCAGGTATAGGCAGATCAATACAGCTGGATTGCAAGGGGTGGGACTGGAGGGTTTGGGGTAAAACATGCACACTGAGTCACAGGGCCATGATATGTCAGAACTGAAGTGGCCACAGGGATGGATAAAGCTTTAATTCACATAGCAGGGAATAACTTCTCTGTCCTCTCCCTTTAGTGATACAAAAGAAATGGAAAATGTTCTTTATTTTAATTGCCTACAATGTCTGTGATCTTCAGTCACTACCTTTATCAACTATTCAACTTTGTAACAGAAATCACAGTTTGTACAAGACATGTACTTTGTGGGAGGCTGAGGCAGGGGAATCCACAGTTGGAGGCCAGCCTAGTTGACTTCTTAAGACCCTGTTTCAAGATAAAAAAGTGAGGAGATAAAAAAATGGAGGTGTAGCTCAGTGCAAAGGTCCTAGATTTAAAACACACACACACACACACACACACACACACACACAGGAAGTCTTTCTGGAAAAAATAAGTCAGGAATTCTTATGAAAAGCAACTCTTGAATTGGCATTTGTTGGTAGAGTTGATCTCACTTACAATGATTGGCATATAGGTCTAGAAAAATTGATTTTTTCATGTTTTGCCCAAGAATAGATACAACAGCAACAAAAAGTTGGAGTAAACAAAAGGCTGGAATTTTGTTGTTGATGGTGGTGCTGTGGATCTAATCCAGGGCCTGTGCATGCAAGGCAAGAGCTCTACCACTGAGCCACAACCCCAGCCCAAGACTGGAATTTTTTGAGAAAAAGAATTTCTTGCTTTTTCAGAATCTTTTTTTGAGCTATTGCTGTTTACTAAGCATATTCATAAGGTATCAGTAGTGTGATACAACCTACTTAGAACTCAGATAAGAGATTTAAAAATCAGTTCATAACCAGTAGTCTGATTAGTTTTAGCTTTGATTTTTGCAAGACCCCTGAGATTCTTTTTTTTTTTTAGGTACCGGGGATCTAACTCATGACCTCACGCTTGCCAGGCAGGCGCTTAAGCCACTGAGCTAAATCCCCAGCCCGACCCCTGAGATTCTAAGACAGTTTTAAGGAGAGTTACAAAATGATGTTACAGGAAGTAGATGTGAGTAAGCTCAACTGTATAGTAGAATAGGACAGGGTCCTGAACTCACATCTGCTGTATTTAGACAGGGCACATGGCTTCTGTAATTCTGTGATTTGTTAAGTTCTTTGCTCTGGAGTGACGTCTGGGACTTTTTTTCCAACGTTTAAAGGGATCCGTGACTGAACATTAGTTAAGAACTACAGGTATAGAAGTGGTCACTGAATCAAGCTGTACTTAAAAACAGGAGAGGGATCCCTAAGAAAACATTCACACGTGGTTTTACTTAAATGTGTTACAATAATTTGACATAAAACTGACTTCTCTGCTCTTTGTAGGCCGAGTGATAGCTACTTTTGCAAGTTCAGGAGAAAAGGAAGTCGATCTGGCCATTCAGAATGCAAAGGCCGCCTTTAGAATATGGAGGAAAAAGTCGGGCATGGAGCGTTGCCGGATCCTTCTGGAAGCTGCCAGGATTATAAGGGTGTGTATTTATATATTCCTTTCCAGAAGATTCCTCTGCCATTCCTCTGTGGATTCTGTATAGTTGACTTTGATGCAACAATAGGGTATAATGTTCTCATGAAATGGAAAACATTTTCACTGGCTCGCCTTGGTATGCAAAACGCACTTTCTTTTAGTAATTCCCATCCAGAGCTTGGCTCATGAACAGCTCCCTTGGCAGGTTTTCTTTTCTATATTTGTACCAAATTACAATGCCCTCTTGGTAGCTTGTCTGCTTTTCTTTTTAATGTATGTTTGGTTATTTGTTTCTTTCTTTGTCTACTTATATTCTGATAAAATTTAAATCTTCCTTTGTTTTTCAGATGTGTTTTATACCTTGATTGCCTGGAAAAATTTTATTTGGTCATGGATGTTCCCTTACTTAAAAGCTGTAAAATTTTTGTTGGTACATTTTAGATATACATAATGATCACATTTATCATAGAGAAATATATTATAGTTTTATAAGATAGATAATAGGAAGTAAGGAAATAGACCCCTCTCACAGGGGAAGGAGATCAAGAGATTGATGGAGGAGGAGCAAGGGAGGAGATAAGGGGTGAAAAAGGACTGAAGCTGTGTTACATACCTGTACCAACTTCACACAAGAAATGTAAACATCATGTACTGCAAACATACAAAAAAATAAAAAGGAAGGTGATCAAGGGATGAGTGGAGGGAGGGAGGGAAGGGAAAAGGGATGAAAAAAGGAATTAAGATGTGTGATATCTGTGTGCCAACCACCCCCATGGAATGTAAACACTGTACTGCACTCATATCCTGATAAACTAAGATAAAAAAAATGAAGGAATAAAAAAAACAAAAGTAGTTGTTCATTACAGGAAATAATCAATATTCACAAGAATACATACCAAAGTATGAATCGGATATCTCTGAGAGGTAGGATTATGGTAATTTTTTTAGTTATGTTAAATCAGGAACTATAAAGGTTGCAAGTGTTACTTTACTTGCAAGTGTACATATGGGGCCAGGGATATAGCTCAGGGGCACAAACGCCTGCCTTGGTAAGTGTGAGGTCCTGAGTTCAATTGTTGGTACCAAAAAAAAAAAAAATAGAGTGCGCACACACACACACCATACCACACCTATACATAGATTCTGACAGGAGACACGAAGCTTTTGGGTTCAGAAAAAAAGATGGATTATTACAGCAAACTACATGGAATGGGACCACAGAGAAGGACTACAGGAGAAGACTGTAAAATCCTGAGAGGGCTGCTGTCACATCTGGAGACAGAGTGGTTACTCATTAAGCAAATCTCAAGTTGAGAGGGAAAGGTCACTAAGATTAGTACAGTGGAATGTCAACAGATGTGCCCAGGGATAGGAAGCAAAAAACTGCTCTTCCACATTGCTCTTATCTTCAGGGTAACAGCATATCTGCCTTCCAAGGCTTTCAGTCTTACTCTACTCATCAGTGTTCTTTGCCCAGAAAGCCTAAACCATGCAAATATGTCACAAGGTTTATGGAGAGTCTTTTCCTGACAAGGATTTTCCCCTGTTGTTAAAGATTAGTTTTAATTTGATAGACCAAAGGTGGTGGTCATTGTAAGCTAATAGTTACTTTACTTTGTCTTTTATTTTCTCCTGGTGCACGTTTGGCTGTTACCCCCTTTAGGATGTGGTTCCTTCACTATGAAATAATTTTTATCGGTTTTAAATAAGATCTAAGAATGAATTTGTTTGTTCTGGTATTCTTTTCCTTTTCACATAGAACTTCCCTAAGCACCATTCTTTCTTACTATGTATGCTCAAACCTGTATACATGTAACACTCGGTTCTTAAAGTGCACTGTTTCAAACTGATCACAGATGTGGTCTGAAATGTTTGTCACCTGATTAACTGGAAAGGAAGGACAGCTGCTGTGTAGCAGCAAGCTTTTATTTCTCTTCTATATAACACTGCCATTCCTTTTTATTCATAGTATAAGCTATTTCTGTTTTTAAAAAACCAAACAATGAATTGTCCTTAATGTTGTTAAGACACGTGGCCCTAGGTAATTAATGTAGTCTTTTTTTTTTTTTTTAAACCCAAAGGAGCGGACAGATGAAATCGCCACCATGGAGACCGTCAACAATGGCAAGTCCATCTTTGAGGCACGCTGGGACATTGACACTTCCTGGCAGTGCCTGGAGTACTTCGCAGGCTTGGCCGGGTCCATGGCTGGTAAGCTTTTGCCTGGCCTTCTGACCAGCTGGCAAAGGGCAGAAGTGCAGAGGGCAAAGACCTGGAAATAAGACATGCCTGGCCTCAAGTCCTGAGTTTATCACTTTCTCCTTGGGTAGTCCAGGAATTAATTGCTCTTTCCTTATCTGAGCTGGAGATAATGATCTCTGATGTCCTGGACTGGCGTAAAGTTGCTGAAACACCACTTCTCACAAGAGTCAGCATGTGGTATTTGTCAGCTTCACCAGTTTAGCAAAAAGCTCTATAAAAATTTACAAAGTTTACAACAAATCACGTTGGGCCCAGTGGGACCGTGGGAGCCAGAAGTTGGGGACGCTGCTCCTCTTACAGAGGCTGACCCTTATTTCCACTTTAAAAAAAACAAAACAACGACAACAAAAACACTGAACTGTTACCCACTGGAGGCTCAGGAAAGTTTTAGTTAGGAGGACCAGCATGTTTGAAGGAGAAGTAGGGTTTTGTGTGTGGGGAACCCGAGGGAGGAAAAGGCCAAGGTCCCCAGAGCCAGGTCTTGGGAGCAGTGGGGCGCTGGTCTGCCAGGAGTGTGGGCTGGGTGGGGCCCCCATGCCAGGGTTGGTCACACTTGGGGCACACGGGACATGTGTTCCCTTCCTCCGCTGTGTATCCTGTAGGTGAGCACGTCCAGCTCCCCGGTGGATCCTTTGGCTACACCCGCAGGGAGCCCCTCGGGGTGTGTGTGGGGATTGGAGCCTGGAACTACCCCTTCCAGATCGCCAGCTGGAAGTCAGCCCCGGCTCTGGCCTGCGGTAAGGGGTGGGGCAGACCCACTGGACGCCCCCTGCACTCGGTCCCTCACCTTTCAGTCACCCTACTCCTCAAGGCAGAGGGGTCTGTGCTATTTACACCGTGGAGGACATGGGTCCATTCCTACCGTGCCTAGTCTTCCTGACCTCATGGCCATCTACTACCTGCTGCCTGTAGAGTCTGCCTGAGAGATCTGCCTGCTTCAGCCGCCTCTCCAGAGGCACTGCCCCCCCCTTATTAATGAAACACTTATCTCTAGGTATTACTGTGTTTTATTTATCCAATTTATTAATGTATTTACTTATTTTACAATGCCAGGAATTCTGATTTTTTTGGTTTTTGTTTTACAGTACTGAGGATTGAACCCAGGGCCTTTGCACTGAAGTGTAACCCCGGCCTTCTTTTAATTCTTTGATACAAAGTCTCACTGAGTCACTAAATTGCCCAGGCTGGGTGTGGATTGGTGATCTTCTTGCCTCACACTCCCAGAAAGCTAGGGTTACAGGTGTCCACCACCACCTCTAGCTCTAATTTTTGAAGAGAGAGAGAGAGAGAGGAGAGAGAGAGAAGGGGGAGGGGAGGGGAGGGGAGAGGAGAGGAGAGGAAGAAAAGAGACAAAGAATTTCCTGCTAAATTGAATTTATTTTGTACTTTCTGGGCAATAATTTGTAGCACTTGGGAGTGTGACCTGATTTAGGAAGCAGAAGATAAACTCCCTTCTTTGTTGGTTTTCAAGAGAAGTGATAAACAAGGCTCCTGTGAGAGTAGCTTTTGTTGATCGACTACAAAAATAGCTTTCTAATCCTGGTTAAAAAAAAGACTCTGTAGGGGAAGAAAAGCTAATTTAGAAAAGCAGGGCTGTTAGCTGTCGAGTGGAAGCACTCCCTGGGTCACCAGTGCAGGCTCCTGTCTTAGTACCTTGCTGTGCAGAGGCCTGATGAGAGAGGAGGAAGATGCCAGGACTGAGTCCCCAGCTTTGTGTGTTCTCCCCAGATCACCCTTTCTAGTCTTCAGTTTCAGCTTTTACAAAGTGACACTTAAGTCAGGCGTGGTGGCACATGACTACTATCTCAGCATTTGGGAGGCTGAGGCAGGAAGATTACAAGTTTGAGGCCAGCCTGGACTACATAGTGAGTTCAGGGCCGGCCTGAACTTCCTAGTAAGATCTTGTCTCAGAAAACAAAACAAAGATCCGTGAATGAGTGAAACTGATCGCACCTCCTTCATTCTGCTGTTGAAAATGTTAGCTCTGAACCACTTCATAGTTTACTCTGAGCATCACCCAGGCAGTGTGTTTATTTACATGCTGACTGTCCAGGGGTCACTGGGCAGGTGTCGTTTCAACCAGTCAATTTCTGTATTGGATAAATTTGGTAAAATTGTCGTTTTTAAAGAAAATGGATGCAACTTAAGACCATACTCACAAGTGAAATATATCAGAGATGCATGTGTAAACGTCATATTGTCTCACTCCTGTGAGAAGCTGAAGCCATATATACATGGTTTCAGATATATATAATATAGATTATGATATATGATTACACAAATGTATATACCATTGTCATCCCCTAATTATTGTGTTTTGAAATTGTTTTTTTTCTCTTCAAAGTAAAATAGATTTGAAAAGAAAAAAAAAGTTAAAAAAATAAAATCACCGTTTTTATATTTCCTGTTACATTATAAAACTTAATGAAAAAATATGCAAAGATGTGATCATCTTGTATTTAAATTTCTGGGCCAGTAGGTGCTTAAATGCAAAAAGGCCTGAGGTGCAGGTGAGTGCTGTTACTCTTGGAGAGGGGCAGCTGTATGGTCTGTTTAGTGAGAGAAACCGAGGTAGGAAGGACAGGATGCTTCTGTTATTAATAATGCTTTAGCCTAGGATTTGGTTGGGGGGCACAAGCAGTTGTCCTTGTCCTGCCCTCAGAAGATCACAGTGTGAAGTCTTGTTGGGCGGTGTCTTGGCTTTGCGCAGGTAACGCCATGGTCTTCAAGCCCTCCCCCTTCACGCCCGTTTCTGCTGTGCTCCTGGCTGAGATCTACACCCAAGCGGGGGCGCCTCCCGGACTTTTCAACGTGGTGCAAGGCGGGGCGGCCACTGGCCAGTTTCTGTGTCAGCATCCTGATGTGGCCAAAGTCTCCTTCACCGGAAGTGTGCCCACCGGCGTGAAGGTGACGGTGAAGCCAGTACTAGTTAGCACAGCCGCCAGCTGCCAGCTGCCTCGGCAAAGGCTGCTCTACTTAACACCCATTTGGAGGCTCTGCTTAGGAGTGGGGCAGGAGGCCTGATAGGGCTGGGGTCTACAGTGTCCTGGAAATTGGGAGGAAAGGGAACATGGTGGGCGGCGTCTGTGCTGGGTCTGCTGAGGTGGTAGCCATGCCCTCTGCCTGGGGAGGGGACACGTCTGAGGGCAGAGGCCTTTTGTTTGGTGACTTCATGGATTGAAGGAAGGAGATATTTCTTAGGTTATTTCCAATTCGTGATTGTGACCTGAATTTGTATTCTGAGCTCTGTCAGCCCTAAACGCAGTAAGGGCCAGAGAAGAAAATTCCAAGCAATCATGCCAATATGTTTTTGAGTGATGGTGAATCTGTGTCCCACATGCCACAGTGGGTTGTTGGTATCATTGAAAGCTCTGACAGGTTCACCATCACTGTTCATGTTTGTTGTTCATTTATTTATTTTTCCCTTGGTACCGAGGATCAAACTCATGACCTTGTGCTTGCCAGGCAGGTGCTTGTGCCGCTGAGCTAAATCCCCAGCCCTTTCCATCCCTTTTTAAAATGCACTCTTTCTTCAGGCTTTAAAGTACTATACACTTCTATGGGTTCTTACTATTTTTAATAGATGAAAGGCAGTATATTGACAAGTGTAAAGCAGTAGGTCACACACGGCTGTGTGGGGGCAAAGTGGGGACTATGTAGGGTCAGGGTTAGCAGACGTAGCGTGTGATCTGGCCAGTGTCCGACTTCCTCTGAATGCTTTGTGTTTGTTCTCAGATCATGGAGTTGTCGGCGAAAGGAGTCAAACCCGTCACCTTGGAACTTGGGGGCAAATCTCCACTCATCATCTTCTCAGACTGTAACATGGAGAATGCCGTGAAGGGAGCGATGATGGCCAACTTCCTCACCCAGGGCCAGGTTCGGGTTCGCCCCTGGGGCAGGGAGGGTGGGAAGGAGCCGCCAGCCCTTTATCTGGCAGCGTGCTCTGCAGTGTCCTTTTGAAATACTTTCAGGCTTAATAGAACAGTTGCAAAATAGTACGAAGAATTCCCGTGTACCCTTGAACCAGAGCCTTCTAATATTAAAATGTTGCCACTTTTACTGTATCCTTCTCTCTACCTGTCTGTACACACACGTATATGTGTGAAGTATTTCTGAACCATTTAACGTGTTCCTAAAAACAAGTGCGTTCTTTTAGGTAGCACAGAACGCATATGGAAATCAGTGAGCTGACATCAGTTAGGCTCTATTTTGTTTGTTTGTTTGTTTGAGACAGAATCTCGCTTTGTAGTATCAGGCCAGCCGTGAACTCTCTCTGTAGCCCAGGCTGACTTCAAACTCATGGTGATTCTCTTGCCTCAACCTCCTGGGTGCTGGGATTACAGGCATGTGCCATCATGCCCAGCTACAGAGCTGTTACCTAACTTTGTCACCTTTGTTAAAATTTCACCATTTGTGTGACTCAGGTCTCTTTAGTAAAAGAAAAAGAATTTTTTTTTTTTTGGCACAAGGTCCAAACAAAGATGATGAATTGCAGTTTGTTGTCTGCCTTTTTTTTCCATTCAAAGTTATTTTTAAAAATTGTATATATTTATGGGGTACAGTGTAATATATAACATGGAGTGATCAAATCAAGTAATTAGCATTAGTCCTTCTGTATTTTCCTTTAACTAGGAAGAATTCTTTAGTTATTATCTTTTATGACCTTGGCTTTTTTTTTTTTTTTTTGTCTTTTTGAGATAGGGTCTTTCTATGTGGTTCAGGCTGGCCTTAGGCTTACTTTGTAGCCCAGGCTGGTCTCGAACTTGCAATAATCCTCTTGCCTCAGCCTCCCGAGTGCTAGGATTGCAGGAGTGCACCACCACACCTGGCTCGACCTTGGCATTTTTGAAGTATACAGGCCATGAGAATGTTCCTCATTATAGGACTGTCTGATGTTTCATGTTAGGCGTTTTTGGCAAAAAAAGTCCAAATGGGCTATTATGTCCTCCTTTGAGGGTGATACTCATTAATTGCTTAAGGGAGGGATCACTGTAGTAACCAGCTTTTGTGTGTGTGTGTTTATCTTTTTTTTTAATTAATTTTTTGAGACAGGGTTTCACCACGCAGTTCAGATTAGCCTTGAACTCACTGTGTAGCCCAGGCTGGACTTAAGCTTGCAGCAAGCCTCCTGCCTCAGCCTCTTTAGCGCTGAGATTACAGACATGTTCCACCGTGCCTGGCCATAAGAGATACTTGAGACTGTTCTGTTCCTCATCGGACTTCATCCCCAGGAGCTTTATCATCTGCTGATGATGCTTGCTGAACATTTTTATTATGGTTGTGGCCAAATGATGACTTGATTATGCTTGCTCCATTGTTCCTGGTATATTTATCTGTCCACCTTCTGATGTCAGAAGGAACGTTCCTTTCTCCTCTGTTTTTCTTCCCTTATTTATGTATTTTTATTTCATTCTGTTGATTATAATCCATTAGTATTATTGTTTCCATGGATGTGCAAATAATTGCATAGTTGGCTGATGGCTTGTCTGTGCCCTAGAGATTTGTTTTTTCTTCACACGCTTCAATGTCGGCACAGTGTGGTGTTCCAGACTCGTCTTACTCTTTCCCCGGCTGGACCCTGTAGTCAGCTGTTTCTCTGGGCACTCAGGTCCACTGAGTGGCACATAGCATTTAGAAACCATGATCAGAGTGGCAGGTGTGTTCATGGCTGCTGCGGGTTTGGTGCTCCCAGGCCCTCGGTGGAGACTGCTGGGACCTACACCTTTGTATGTGTGTGTGCATACATCTGTGTCTGTGTTTGCATGATATTAATACTCACAAGTCCTAAGAGAAACTTCCAGTTTTAGTCTGATATCCTAATGGTTCAGTTGCCTTCTGCCTTCCCATATTTGTAATTTCCTTTTCTGGCAGTAAGAAATTTGGCCCTGTTACCCACAACATGTTTATTTAATTTCTTAGTCCTTAAGCAGGGTATGGTGATTCCTGCCTGTATCCTAGCACTCAGGAGGCTGAGGCAGGAGGATCACCATGTTCAAGTCCAGCCTATACTACATAGTGAGACCCTGTCTCAAAAACAAAACCAAAACCAAAACAAATAACAGCAACAAAATTCCTTAGTCTTGAATACATTTCTAGTAGCCGAGCCATTGTGAATCTATACCACTGTGAAAAATAAACCTTCTAGTTGGAGTTCACAGTAATTCACAGTTTTTTTTGTCTTCAGTTTGAGAAGATAGAGTGCGGTGTTCAACTGTTACCTGAATCTGTTTCTCCTTTCTTATCCTGCTTTCACTATGATTATGATACTCGCTTAAATTAACAGACTCAGTTGTTTTTGCTAGTATTTCATTTGGAGTTTATTTTGCATATCCTTGAAGACTTTAAGTATCTGTTTCAAGCTGGGTATGGTGATGCATGCCTATAATCCCAGCACTCCGGGAAGCTAGGGAGGAAGATCTCAAGGTAGAGCCCAGCCTGGGCAACTTAATGGGACCCTGTCTCAAAATAAAAAATAAAAGTGTGAGGGGTGGAGGTGGGTTTGTGGCATGCCCTGGGCATTCCTGACAAGAACCTGTTTTGATTAGGCAAAATAATAATGTGGTTCTAAGTATTGGAATTTTTTTAAAAATCCATGCTTAAAACTGTATTTCCACTGTGTTTCTGTGACATTCTTGATGATCCCTATTGGTAGCCACTTTAATTTGTTTCAGGTTTTCCTCTTCTGGGCTTCTTTTTGCACAACTGATCAGGTGCTTCTGTATTTCTTGTTTGCCTTTGTTTCTTCCACGTAAGGTAACATGTTAGAAGCGCTCTTGCCCTTTGCTCCTTTCACTTACTGTATCCTAGAAACCTCTCCCTGTCATTTTACAGAGATCTTTATTCTTTTTCATCACCACACGCTCCAGCTGCTTTTCCTTGTGAGGCAGTTAGGTTGTTCGCAGTGCTGCAGTGAATGAATGACCTTACACACATGTTTTTTCAGAGACCCTCCTAGAAGTGATAAAGGTATGTAGCATTTTTGTGATAGTTTTCAAAAATGAACATGAGGTGTACTTTCATTATGCAATCTAGTATTCTTAAGTCTGGTCATCATGCTATGGATTAAATGTCTAGAATTATTCATCTTACGTAAGTACATCGTGCACTCTGACCAACATCTCCCCACTTCTCTCCTGCTTCCCTTCTGATAAGCAGTATTATGTTCTCTGCTAAAAAGTATATTCCACTTTTTATGTTCCACGTGCAAGTCAGATTGTATGTGGCTTGTTCACTTCACATAGTGTTCTACAGGTTGATCTACAAATGTTCCTTTCTACATTCATTTGTTGAGGGGCACATAGATTGTGGAGTCCATGTGTTAGCTATTGTGAGTAACACTGCAGTGCAGATACCTCTTCAGAGTACTGATTTCATTTCTTTGGGATATATACCAAGTAGTGGGATTGCTGGGAGGATATGCTAGTTTTATTTTTAATTTTTTTTTGGGGGGGGAGTACTGGGAATTGAACTCAGGACCTTGTGCTTGTCAGGCAGGTACTTATGCCACTGAGCTATATCCCTGGCCTTACTGTTAATTGTTGAGGGATTATTTTCCATAATGGCTATTCCAGTCGACATTGCCATTAAGAATGTGCAAGAATTCCCTTTTTTCCATATCCTTGAAAGCATTTTTTTTTAAATTTTTTATTTTAAAAGGGTGTAAAATTAAACACAACAAAACAGAACAGAAAGGGCCATAAGAAAGCATAAATTTCAAAGCTAGACAACCCAGGATCTTCACTATCTGTCATATTGTCTCTTGTTTTCTTCCAAATGGTTGTCCTTATCTTTGCATATGGAGAGCTCATATTAAATAACATAGCCAATCTTTTCACAAGATGTGTAGTTCACTGGCTTCCACTTGCTAGGCAGGTGGGAGGGGGAGGGGGAACACGGGATGGGTGACAGGACGACATGAGATGTCTGATTCTCAGCTCACATGCAGGCAGGATCGCAGTCGCCCCCCAGAGATGGGAAGAGTTCCTTGTTCTCCCGGCACCCCAAGTCAACTGCCTGGTGCAGGTCCTGATGCGCCAGGGTCTCTCTCTTTCAGGCTGCCAAAAGTCTGCCACACTCTCAGCTGCCCCCACAGAGGGGAGGAGTTCCTTGTTCTCCTGGCACCCCGAGTCAACCGCATGGTGCAGGTCCTGATGTGCCAGGGTCTCTCTCCTTCAGGCTGCCAAAAGTCTGCCACACTCTCAGCTGCCCCCAGAGAGGGGTGGAGTTCCTTGTTCTCCCGGCACCCCAAGTCAACCACA